>JAKSZP010000205.1:0-145740 GCA_022478985.1 Massospora cicadina
ACCCCAAAAGTTGGCATTGGCAAGCCTGAACCTATCAGGACCTGTGCAGTTTTAACTTCAAATATGAATTAATAAAAGGTGCGCTCAACATACTTCCTGATTTCCTCAGCCACAGCTTCACCCACTGTTCCTCAGACCCAGAGGAAGTGGATCTCATTACCATGATTCCTGCCACCCAGGTCCTGTCAATAGTACCCCCTGTTGTTTCGTCCATTACCCTGGCTCCCAACACCCCACTAGTTTCTCAGGTCCTAGCCAGTCAAATGGCCTGCCATGAGGGTGTGTAGATGGTTGAGCAGGTGACTCACCCAAATCATAAACACTCCCTATACTCCTTGGAGGCAGGGCTCATTTGTTTTTGGTCTTGCATCTGGGTTTCCCCCTCCCTCTGAACTGTATTCCGCGCACACCACAATCCCCCCCACAGTAGGTCATCCTGGCATCAAGAAATGCATCGACTTGATCAAATGAGCCTATAATTGGGCAGGTTTGACAAAAGACATTCTGTCCCTGGATCGCCAATTGCGTTACTTGTGCCAGAGCTAAGTTGGACCACTCTGGTAAAAATGGTCTTTTACACCCCTTAAAGAAGGTGGAGGGTCCATGGACATTAGTGTCCATGGACTTTATTGTCAAACTCCCCAGCTCTAACAGGTTCATAGTGGTGATGGTGGTGGTGGATCACTTCACAAAATTTTCCCTCTTTATACCTTTTACTTCCACAATTATGTCAGAGGAAACTGCATGTATTTTAATATGCCATGTGTTTTCAATGTTTGGTCTCTCCCAGGATATCATCAGTGAATGTGGTTCACAGTTCACCGCGCGGTTTTGGAGTGAACTCCTATCTATCCTAAAAAATATCTCCCTGTCATTCCACCATGTATCATCCCCATTCCGATGAACAGACTGAGCGAGTTAACCAAGTCCTTGAACAGTACCTGAATTGCTATGCTTCAGCCGCGCAGGACACCTGGGCTGACAATCTTCCCCTCACTCAATTTGCTTATATTAATGGGACTCATGCATCCATTGGGTTTTCTCCCTATGAAGCAACGTTGGGTTATAATACTTCATTTTCAGTTGGACCTTGCTTTCAGCCCGAGGTCCAAGCTGCCGCAGATCACGCTGACCATATCAGGTCAACTCAATCCTTAGTGTTAAACACCTTACCAAAGCCATCAACGACTAAAAGTGGTTCGCGGATTGCAAGCGGCTCTCAGGTCACAGTATAACGGTGGGCTCCTATGTTATTCTCGATATCCATCATTTAAGAATTCAAGCCCCTTCCCATAAGTTTGCTAGTAAACGTTTGGGCCCCCATTTGGTGGAGGTCATGGGTAATGGTGCTTTCTGTTTGAAACTCCCTGCTCATTGGAAACAGCACCCCATCTTACATGAATCCTAGATGTCTCCCTTCAAGGGTAAAGTCCCCACAGAAACTGAACCAATCATCATCAAGAATTGGGAAGAGGCCAAGGTAGAGAGTATCCTGGCATCCCAAAAATCCCGATGGTATGTACAATACCTTGTGGCTTGGAAAGGGTATCCAGCATATGAAAACAGTTGGGTCAAGGCGCGCAATTGTGCAAACTGTATGGAACAGGTCAAAGCGTTTCATGTAAATCACCCCAAGCTCCCCGCCTCCCCCCAAAAAAAGTTGTGACAGGAATGGAAATCAAGTTACTCAAGGCGCACAAGAATGTGGCTCTCGTGCAGTTTCCCAGCTGTGGGGTCCTTCCTTTAGAAAAATGAAAGGGTAATGTAAGTCCTGGGGAATGTCCCCTGGGCGTTGATTGGGCCATTTTCCCATTTCCAAGCAATCAGGTATTGAAGAGGATGGCTGTACCCCTTGTTACTCAGGGCGATCTCGTCCACGTGGTAGACAAGTGCTGGGTAACAGCTCTTCCGCTTCAGATCCCTCCCCTGTGCCCACACTCACCTCAGCAGAACTGTTACAGGGAATTAGTGAAATCTGCGCTGAGATCACCAAAAAATGAAATTGATCAAAACAAAACTGAATGGCAATCAGCCCAATGTTTGGCTTACAAATGGTCAAAAAGGAATGAAGACTGATCTATTGGCTGGAATCACCGATGGTTTTAATTCAGCCAACACTACAATTGAAAAAATCACCCCCCTCCCAAAATTGTTGGGGATCATCCCTGATAGGCAGGTAACAGCATTGGGCACCACCAACAAGGGTTCAAAGCTCCCTGACAGCAAATTGGGAGTTGTGCCCAATGCAACGCTTCTGACTGAAAGAACAGCCCAGTGATTGGGCATGGGTAGATTGGGCGTCCTAAACCTGTTCCCAACCAATTGGGACCGCCCCTATGTGGGGTTTTGGGGGATTCCCGCTGCTCATTGGTCCAATCGCCATCATGTCAACCATTGGAAATGTAGCTGAGCCTTAGTTTGAATGTTTGAGGTCAAACTGACAGTAATTGGACCACTGCCAAATTCTTCAATGTCAGTTCCCAGTAAACTTATCCGCCCCATTCCCAAATAATTTGCCAGTTAGGTCAAAATTGAGGGCCCTGATTCAGGCTTGTCCCCTGCACCAATCAATCACTATTTAATCAGTTGCATTGCACTGAGAAAATTGTTGGTCTATTTTCTTCCTTTTCATTTGCAATAAGATTTTGCCTCCAAAAACAATCAATTTTTATTTAGTTGATTTACTTCTGGTTGCATCCCCAATGGCTTTTACCTGGTGACCTTTCAGTCCATACACCAGAAGGGCTCCACCAGTACTCAAAGTTACTATGGCCCTAACCATCGTAGATTGGATTCAGGGGAGCTAGATGCTTCTGGCAAACCTACCCTGTTGTTATGAACTTTCAGCAACAGCATACTGGAATCTTAAGGCTGTATGTCCGCCATCTTTAAGAAAGGATCTGCCTCCTTGTCTCCCCAGTCAAAACGACCCCAAATACCAGTGAACTTATTGAAACTATTTTGGTGATTCCGCCTCCTGCAGTAAGACCCCAGGGTCTGGGGTGAGCTCGATTTGGTTTGTTTTCAGGATCATATTCACTGTTGTCCTACACCAATGATTCGTCATTTCCCAATGCCCAGCTCCATACAACGTCATTCAGTTGGAGACTTCTGGCATTATGGCTTGCTTTTTGGGTGCTTACGCACCCCAGCTGGCAGGACAATCTAAACTTCTTCTGCCATTTCCATGACACCTGTTCCTTAAGCAACCATAATAAACTGTCCTGATTGATAATGTATCTGGTGCATTTTAACGCCCTGTCTGTAATGCCAGGCTGAGCATCACGCACATTCCTAGGACTATCCTTAGCATATTTTGCCTGTACCCAGAGTTGGCCCATGGTATATTTTAATTCAGGGATGCCTTGCAATTTTACTTTTTTGGCCTCCCGACGTCCAGATTTGTTTCTGCAATCTGTGCCCTCAATCATAACATATATAAATGACAACTTTGGCCTTATACGATTCATTTTGTTTCTACAATTTACATCATAAATTGTGTCATCTGACTTGACATTATCCTCCAACTTTTTGAGGCACCACCCCTTCTCCAGGGTCATCAGTGGGAGAGTATTCTATGAGCTGGGGTAACTTCATTGTAGCGATTGCAGGAATGGTCTTGGGACTAGTGTCATCAGGAAAACGCTTATAAAGAATTTTTCTAAGTCCTAAGCATGGGTGCAATCACAATCTGGAACCCAGTTATTTTCTGTGGCATCAAAACCCTTCCATGATGCCAGGTATTCCAGCCTTCTTTCTAATCAACGAAGGACCACAATCCCTTCTACTTTCCACTCCAATGCCCATCTACAAGGTACAACTATGGTATTCAAAAGGAAAACCCTTAAGCTGTATCAACCTGCTATCATGGAGTGCGGCAAAAAACGGAATTTAGGCAAAAAATCCAACTGGCAAGAGGCATGGTCTACTTTTCTAACAATGCAGTAGTGTCCTATTATCTTTTGTCCCAGATTTTTGCACGGCTGCTTTACTAAAAATGTATCTGCCATTATGCATCATGAAATCTCCTTCCTTACACTTGGTCCTACCCTTCTATTACCATTTTTACTATCCTTTTAGGTCCTCATAGCCACGTCCAAATTTTTTATTACTCCTGATGTACTTCCTTGATGAACTTGGCAAAGTCTACTACAGCTTCATCTTGGACCCACAACCGATTTTCATGTTAAATGAGGGGTTATAACCATAATTGGGAAAGGGAAGAATGTTCAATAAAAGATTGCTGGGTTTTGAAATAACTATATTGTGCCAAAGGAAGGTGTGAGGCCCAGTTTTAGGGATTAGCTGCCATATAGCACCACAAGCATTAATCTAGGAATTGGTTTACTCATTCTGTCTGCCCATCAGATTGGGGATATAAAGAAGTTGAATGGCATTAAAGTGTATTTGAAGAGCCTTGAAAAGCTTTTCCCCAAAGCAAGGTTGTGACCTGGGTCCACAATACTTGATGTTTTCCATAGATATGCCATAGGTGGAGAAAACATGGGAGACAAACAACTTAGTTATTTGAGCTCCTGTTACTTTAGTATGGCATGGGATAAAGTAGGCAAAATCGGTGAACTGTTCCACCACCAACATGATCACATCATAACACTATTAAAGATATCTATACAATAAAATTAACCAAAAGGGAAGTTAAGGACCTTCTGTTTTCTGGACTGGTACCAACAACCCAGAAAGGGGCTGAAAAATTGGTTTTATCCTGTTGTGCACAAGTGTAAGTCTGAGAGCATACCCTGTGCCTCGAACATTCAGAATTCTCATTCTACACCAAGAAGGGGACAAAGAAGGCATCTATCCCCTCATAACCAAGGGTTATTTAGCCCATGTGGTGGATGAGAGACGGGTGATGGCGAAGCCTCTCAGAGTTGCCCCTTTATCCATTACTTTACCATGCAAGAACTGCTCCAGAGGATTAGGGGGGTGTGCATGGAGGTGGCAGCAGCAAGAGGACAACATAGAGTGAAAGTGCTAGCATCTATCCCCTACAATAATTTCAGGTTCCGCAAAAGAGGCAAAAGAACCAAATAAATTTTGGGGCAGTAGAATTTGCCAGTTGAAGTATAATCAGGTTCAAAAACCCGCTAGGGTGCTTCCCTCATTCCAGAAGAAGGGGGTTTAACTCCAGTGGGTTTGAGGGCAACAAATCCTTATACCTAATGGGATTGTCCCTATGCGACCTGGCCATGGGTGCAACCAGTCACCTGCAAAATTAAAAATTGCCAATCTACCAAGCGGAATTTTGGCGGTAAGAAAATTTTAGTGGCGAAATTCAAGTGAACTTTATCTGGCCAGCGGAAGGTCAATTTGGCGTTGAGCTAGCTGCAAAATCTCATTCCTCTGAAATCAGTTGGGATCACAATACACCCATTTATGCATTCCCATTTATTGCCTAAGCCCTCTAGTACTTAAGACAACCCTCCTCACTGGTACAGTTGTCAATCAATTCTCAATACCTTTGTTTAATAAAAGCAAAATTCCCTTTCCAAACCCATTTTTTCATTTCTAAAAATTTTACCATTTTCTGTCACAGTTGTTATACAGTGACTTGTTTACATGGTTACGCAATGCTGGGACTTAGTGGCAATTCTTAAAATGTTGTTGCCTACCCTCCTTGAATGGGGGATACCAATTTGTGGCTTGTTGGGATGTCCCCAATTGTGGATCCCACTGGTGTCAAGATGTACTGTTATTTTTGGAAATCATTTCTCCCCAATGGGTGAAGTTCTGTAACTTGCTGCCTATTTAACAACCAGTAGCTCCTCAGCGCATCCAAAATCCTCCATGGGTCATAAGGGGTTAACGGTTGGCAGAATCTTCTGCCACCATGGTGACCACAGTTTAGTTTCTAGTAGAAATGGTGTGATGGTGGTTATCAATCACCAGCCTCTGATTACTTCGCTCCCTGCCCGCTACCAGGTCATATGGATGGCAGTTCCCCTGGTATTCTAGTTTACTTTCTGGGTGCTCATGCACCATGACTGGGTAGGACAGGCTTAATTTCATTTGCCACTTCCGTGACATAATCAACTGACCTTAGTTTCACCATTTCCACTCTTTTGTTTGAAATTAGTGACAATGGTCTTGGTTTATCACTTGAACCTGAAGTAAGTGCTCAGTCTTGTGCTGTTCATTTGGTAAGTTGGCGTGTTTGTTGTGTGCACCCACATGGTGGTAGAGAAGCTCCTGACTGAGCATTTTGTCCCAAAGTTTCCAGTTCTACTCTCATCCTGCCCTCAGAGGTGACCCATCTGCCCTTCTGTGGAGTTGTGAACCAGGTGTTGGATGCCCTTGAAAAGATTTAAGTATATATTTTTGGTGAACAAAATGGCTTTATCCTCTCTGATGGACGCTCAGCAAAGCGTGGCTTTGCTGGAAGCCGTAAAGGGTGATGCTCACCAATTGATTTGCAAAATCTTTTTGGTCATCCAAGTGGGGGTTTTGACCCATTGGTTATGCTAGTGTCATCAGTTGTGAAGGCGCTGGCATTCTGATCAGTCCTAATGCTCCAGTTTTTTCACTGGGTGCTAAAGCATCTGATCTGGCTTTGATCATGATAGATTTCTGTGACCAAGCCACTGGACTCAGGCTCCTGGTGAATGTAGTAACAGCAGAATTTCGTTCTGTTTTGGAATCTGTGTCTGATAATAACGCCGCCTAAGGAATTTAGGTGGGTTTTCTGGATCAGATGAGAATGACAGCAGTCTCCATTGGTGCTACTATCCAGCAAATGTTTACTATGTGGGGGGTGCTGATAAGGATTGCCTACCAGAGAAGTTATAAAAGGGGTGTTGAATGACCAGTCACTGTGACCATTGTCATTTGATCAGTATCGGGTATAAGCGAGCTCCTGGGGTATGTGTGTTGGTGCCAGAGGGTGCTTAGGTGTCTCGCTAACCCCTTTGTTGCCTTTTTCCTGCCCTGGCGCCAGTTGGCGAGGCACTTTTTGTGACAAACCTGGTGCCCTTGAATCCACTGATCCCCCAGTTGTTGGTATCCCAGTGCAAAAATTATGAGATGATTCTCTTGAAGGGTGTCATGCCCCAATTGAATCAGTTTCTCAAGATGACCACACGATTATAACACCCAGCCAGAAGAATCTCGTGTGATTGCCTATAAACAAGATTTTGCTTGTTTTTATTACCGCTGGAAATTTGGTTAGTGCACACAGGGTGTCAGTTAAGCCATGTTAGATACTGAATCATTGAAAATTTTAAGAGTTTGAAACTGGAGCAAGATCTTGACTTGGACATGGAAGCGATAGCATCCATTTTGAGTGCATCGTCCACTCTTATGGGTTCATACAGATTATGGCGGCCCATGCCTTTTTTGGTACACAAGTTCTATTCCTGTGACCAGTTTGCTAAGTTTACAGATCTGCGCTTCCCAATCATTCTTGTGGTGGTGTGGTGGCGTCAGCAGCAGGTGAGCATTAAATTAGACTCAAATAGCTGTCCTTTAGAAAAAAAACAGTTGTGGGGGGGAATTCCCCCTTATTTTATACCTTTGCGACGGAATGGGGGCAAAGTTTCATCACTTTGCTCCTCTCTCTGGTGGGCCTTTCACCAGATTCCCCAGCGTTAGTATTATCAGAATAAGTTTAATTTGATAATAACTTCCTTCTGCTGCACTCCAAATATGAATTGGCTTTCCGTTTGATGGTAGCCATGATCAACATCAACTGTCAATAGTAGCCCTACATAGCGCAGGATGTCAAGGTGTTGGAAATATGGTTAGATGATATGCTTAAGCAGGGGTGGGTGTTTAAGAAAAAGTCCCTTATTTCATCACCTATAGTTTTTCTCTTAGAAGGCTGAAAGTATGTTGCGCCTATGCGTTGATTATGAGAATTTAAATAAAATTACCGTTAACATTCCCTATCATCTTCCCTTAAACAGATAATCAGCCAGACAATCACAGAACCTGAGTATTTTAAAACTCAATCTTGTGAACGCGTTTAATCAGATCTAGGTGGCAGAAGACAGTAATGGCTTATGGAAATTCAGATCAGAAGGGGCATATTCTAGCTTTGAAAGATTCCCTTTATTTTTTGGGACCATCTAGTACTAAAAAAAGATTCCCTTTATTTTTTTTAAATGCATAAGCCACGTTCTAGTGGATGATTGACAATGTGCTTGATGGCCTCAGGTTCACTTGCGCGGTGGTGTACATTGACGATATCCTGGTTCATTCCCTACTACTGAGCAGTATGAAAAAGATATGGAGGCAGTGCTGACTGCGTTGCACAAGGCGAAACTTTGTGTAAAACCATCTTAGTATGAGTTCTTCCAGGAGGTGGTTATCTTCTAGTAATTTGGTTTTAAAAAGATGGTTACACCATTCCCCCTGGAAAGCTCAAGGCTATACTTGAGTGGCGCACTTCTATGAACCAGGAACAGTTGTGGAACTTCTTGGGTATCATCGTCTTTTTGTTGGGATTCTCACTTTCCTTTAACAGCTGGCCGCACTGCTGCATTCCTTGACCAGATCAAATGTATCATTCCTCTGGATGAAAGAGTCCAGCAGGCGCTTGACATTAAAAAGGTGCTTTTGAGCCTCCCATTCTCAAACACGTGGACCCCACCAAGTTGTTTGTTGTAGATGTGACTCTTCATCCATCGCTGTGGTGGCATTATTGTTGCAGGTACATGATGTCCTGGAACACCTGGTTGCTCATTTTCCCCACAAGTTCGTATGATCCAGACAGTCCTAGGCCATTTATGACAAGGATCTGACCACCTTGGCATGGTCTCTTACCCACTGGTGGTACCTTCTGCAGGGCGTGCGGCATGAGGTGGCCATGCGGATGGATCATCAGGCTCTTATATATTTTTTTAAATTGCAGAAGTTAGTGCATCGTCAGGCCCTGATGTATCGTGACCTTCATAGCTTTAATTCTTAATATGAGTTTTTGAAATGGGCGCTGAAGGATCTTCCTGACTTTTTGAGTTGCAACCTTGCATTGAGTCTAGCAGAGGTGTTAAAGCAGGAGCAATTAAAGTAATTCCACTGACCCAGATCTTAGCTATTTATCCTCACATATTTTTTATGGAGGATTAGACCCTGAACGTGCCTCTGGTCTTAGATTCTTGGCGAGTCAAACTGCATGCTCAGAGGATTTGGAGCTGTTGGACCAGCTGTCACTTCTGACGCTTAAGCAGTACCACTGTTTCTTGGAAGAAGGGAATATAAAATTTTAATTGCTACTGTTGGTGCTGCCTCATCTTTATGGGGAAGTAATTTTAGCAAACCATGACCTCTCTGAAGTGGGGCATCTGGGGAATAAGAAATGTCTGGATTTGGTTAAGTGATGTATGACTGGCCAGGCGTTTCCATGGATATTCCAGTATGGATCAAGAACTGTGTGACATGCCTGCAGGCAAACCAGATAGATCAGGTAATAATGTTCTCCTCCATCCTCTGCAGCAGGCGGAAGGACCGTGGACCTTGGTGTCCATTAATAACAATTGTTGAGCTTCCCAGTTCCAGTGGGTTTACCGCTATTATGGTCATGTACCACTTTATGAAGTACACACTATTCATCACTTGGACTTCTGCCATCACCTCTGAAAAGATGGCCTGACTCTTTATACAGCATGTGTTTTTTATGTTTTTTGCCACAGGAGATCATAAGAAACCATGTGTCACAGTTTATGATACGAATTTGGAACAAACTCCTGGCAATCTTAAAGAAACTCTGTGTTGCTCAACTGCATACCATCCTCAGTCAGATGGTCAGACGCAGCAGGTTAACAAAATTCTAAAGCAGTGCCTTCGCTGTTACAACACAGCTGCACAGGACACCTGGGCGAATAACCATTCACTGGCTCAATTTGAGTATAATAACGGTACTCATGCGTCTACTGATTACTTGCCATATGAGGCCACGCTGGGGTACAACCCCTTATTTTCAGTTGAGCTGTGTCTTCATCCAGAGGTTCCAGATACTGCAGATCATTAACAGCACATTTAAAGCACCCAGTATTTAGTTTGGGAGCATTTGACCAAGGCCATCAGTGATTACAAGCGTTTCATGGACTATGTCTACTGGCCCATGAAATCATGGTGGGATCTTCCATCATGTTGGAAATGCGTCACCTGCAGATGTAGGTGCCCTCTGAAAATTTGTAAGCTAATGCTCTGGTCCTCCTGGGGTGGAGGCGGATTTTGGCGATAGTGCGTTTTAGTTTACACTTCTGGCCCACTGGAAACAGCCCTCTATTCCCATATGCCACAGTTGTCCCTGTTTAAGGAGAAAATTCCAGTGTAACCAGAGCCTATTATGGTTGAGGGGTTGGAGGAGGCTGAGACTGAGGCAATCTTGGCTTCCTGGAAATCTCACCATTTAGTCTAATATCTTGTGGCCTGGAAGGGGTTCCCAGTTTATGAGAACAGTTGGGTCAGTGCCCAAGATCTTGCCAATTTTGCAAATTGTGAGGCCTTTCACCCTTCACACCCTGACGCTCCTAGTCCCCCTGAAAATTGCCATGCTCTTATCTATTAAGTTTCCAAAAGAATACAAGAAATTCACGCTCACTTAAGTCCCTGGTGGCGGTGCTCCCCCTGTTCAAAATAGGGAATGGTAATGTAAGTTCAGGGAAGAACCCCCTTTGCCTCAACCTAAAGGAATTCCTGTTCTGAACCAGGAAAGTTGTGAAGAAAGTGGCTACCCCCTAGTATCTCAGGGCAATTTGGCCCATGTGGTGGAAGAGAGGTGTATGATGGCGTATTCCCTCATAGATTCCCCCCTTTACACCATTTACCATGCAAGTGCTGTGTCAGTGGATCAGATGGGTGTGCATGGAGAAGGCGGCGGTGAGAGGATGTCACCATAGAAAAAGTGATAGCATCTATACCCCGCGATAATTTTGGGTTCAACTAAAGAAATGAAAAGTCTAAAATAGATTTGAAGGGCGGCGTAATCATTCCAGTCATGGTACAATCAAATTCAAAAACCCGCCAGGGTGCTTCCCTCATTCCAGACGAAGGGATCTAACTCCAATGGATTCAAGGACAACGAGTCCTTTGATATTCAATGTCTCGTCCCTATGCAGTCTGGCTTTGGGTGAAACCAGTCACCCACCAAACAAAGTGTCACCAATATGCCAAGCTAAATAGCAGTGGGAGGAAACTTTTGTGGCGAAATTTTAGCAAGAGTTGGCTGGCCAGTGGAAGGTTGATTCAGCGTCAAGTTAGTTGCAAAATCTCATTCTGTTAAATTTAGTTGTGTTTGCAATACCCTAATTTATGAATTCCCATTTATTCCCTTTGTCCTCTAGTACTTAAGACAACCCTCCTCACTGTTACAGTTGTCAGTCAATTCTCACTATTATTTAATAAAAAACAAATTCCCTTTCCAACCCCAGTTTCCAGTTCTAGTAACTTATCATTTAAAATTGCAGCTGCTACCCAGTACTATGTTTCCAAGGTTGCACAATAACTGGGCCTTAGTGGCCATTTTCACGACGTTGATGCCTACTCTCCTCAAATGGGGGTTATCAAGTTAGTGGCTTGTTGAGGATTTCCCCACTTGTGGACGCCCTCTGGTGTCAGGATGTGATATTTTAGGAGATCATTCTCCACGCTGGGTGAGGTTCAGTAAACTCACCTTTCACTCAACAACCAGTGTCTCCTCAGTGCATTCAGGGCCCTCCTTGGGGTCTAAAGAGTTAACCGTGGCAGAATTCTCTGCCACCGCGGCAGCCAAAGTTTGGTTTCAGATAGGATTGGCGGTGACGGTGGTCTTCAGTTGGTGGCCCTGATTGCTTCTCCCCCTGCCTGCTACAGGTCGTTTGGATGGAAAAGCCCTCAGCATTATGGGTTGCTTAGGTGTTCAAGCACTATAAATGACAGGCCAGTCTTAATTTCATTTTACTCTTCTGCGACAAGGCACTCCTTTGGTATATCAACATACATGGGCTGAAACTACCTTCCAGTTATACATGTAACGGATAAGCTCTAGGGTTTGCCTTCCCAGGATTCCCACAGTTATCCCATAATAAAGCTTTTTTATTATCTTTAAGGGAAAAGGTCCTTCAGAAACCAAAAGCAAACCTGGAACCATATTTAATTGTCCTTCAGATAGTACCCACTAATCATACCTTCCAGGTTCAAGTTGGACTTGGCAATTGTTTAGCATATTCTGGGGCTAAGGGTTATGTCAAGATATCCCCATATGAACATAATATACTTTTTTAAAGGGTATTAGGTAATCAAGATCAGGAGCACATATGACGGTGGAAGGATGCTTAGACATGGCTCTCTCAAGAATAATCATTAATTGAGTGCTATAAAGCCCCATCTCCTTAAGGTCAGAAGCTAATTCCAGATTTCAACTTAAGGCGTCAATTAAACCATTCTACTTGCCTTTTTGTGAACCAGTAATAAAACACAATCTGTGCAAAGGTCTCATGCCAATAATTTCGCTATAGGTTAGACATGATGGGCACGGTATTAAAACCGCGCATGATAGTCATTAAGAGCCTGGAATTCTGGGAAGAATCATTTAAGCAATTTCACTAATAGATTAGTGCTTCCACTACTACCATTAACTCTTTATCATTTACAAAAATATTCAATATAAGAAGGGACATTTTTTAGAAAAAATACCCCACAGGATGCTCAACTTCATTAGTGCCCACTTGTAACAGAGCTTTATCAATACTAAAGTTGGAAGCGTTGCAAACCACTACAAGCTCTTTCCTGTGTTAAGTGGTGAAGTATGGACATAGAAAGCAAAGTGCATCTTACAGCATAAATGCTTTCTTTAGTACAGAAGACCACTGAAGAGATTTATCACTACTGGCTTTATATAATGGTGGGCCCATCTCCAATAAGCTAGAAGTAAACTTCTTAATTAAGGTGCACGTCATCAAGAAGCTTCTCAATTCTATACTGAGATGGGCGTGGGCCAATTATAAATGGATTTCTCTTTGTCCAAAGTGATTATATGGCCCTTATCAAACACAACATTGCCCGTTAAGGTGAAAAGGATTCTGAGCCATACACTTTCTAATTTTCTAGTTAATTTTGCTGCTATCAGATGTTCCACCACTTGCTGTAGGTGGATCTCATAGGAGGCTTATCTGGGGATAAAACCTAAATATCATCCATACAATCTACCTCACAGACCCCTAGTAGTTCTCCTAATGCCAAATCAATACAACGTTGGAAAATTTCATTCACACTATTAAGGCTAGATATGGCACAGAATTGGAAAATCACCTTATGGATGTGGAAGTCAGTAAGCCATTCCTGCCCCTTTTAATGCGAAATTGGGTAAAGGCATATAAGAAATCCTGCTTAAAGAAGACTTTAGCATTCTTCACATAATGGCAATTTGAACTCAATAAAGGATAGGATGCAGATAGGGTATGGTGACATTATTCAAGTTACCATAATCTACACAAGGATGTAGAATGTCATCTGCTTTCTCCACAAATAAAAGTGTTGAATACACTGGAGAGGTCTTCTGGAAGATAAAACCTTTCCAAATTGTCTTTAACCTAGACATTCAGAGCTTCTTCTCTCAACATTAAAGGGTAAGTGAGTTGGAAATCACACCAAGCTCACTATAAGCTTAACTTCAAACAAAATCATAATTTTTGGTAATTTATTCGCAGGTGCTAAACAAAGGAAGTCTCTAATACCTCCATAAAGTAAGTAAGGCGTTTACAAAATGAGCTTGGGAAGAGGCGCGAGGAAAAAGATTTTGAACAAATGGCCATAAAGGAAAAATGTTGGGGAATCATCAGTAGACATAAGAAACACTATCTCTTCCCCACTCTTTCAAATTTAAAGTCAAAAAAGTGGCCTTCAAATTGGTTATAATATCATATTTTGTCACCACTTTACTCCCAAGAGAATCGGGTCCAGCAGTTTTGAACCCTATGAAGTGGTAATCAATGTGTTACTTATTAACTTTATATCATTTAAGCCCTAAACTTTAATTTTAGGAATCTCCTGAGAGACCTGCTCTAACCTTATCATCAAGTATGTAGTGTAACTCAAGGTATTCAGCTAGGCTTTGAAGTATAAATTTTCTGAGGCACCTGTATCCACCACAAAAGCTGCCCTTATATTTTCCAGAGGAAAAGAATTAGTAGATAAAATCATAAATTGCTCATAATACTTTTTATTAAAATAGAAAGTGCAAACAAGCAACTAGGAAATTTCTCCTCAAAGATCAATAAAGCACCAGAGTATGTGCTTTATAAAAAAGAGAGTAAAATAATTTACCATACTTAGTATAGAAGATAAATACCAAACATGTTTTTCTGCAATGGCTTGTAGCATCCCATATTGAAAAAATAAGTAAATTCAGCCTTCTGGGTGTGGAAATCATGGTATCCCATGGCGAGGGTATTTTGTAGCTATTTGGTTTACAGATAAAGTTTTGGGTCCAGACCCACAAGGACTGATGAAAAGCTCATTTACTATCTAATTAAAATGTAGTTATTGGATTCCAGAGACAGAATCATCAAATCCAATTGGTATTTGATCATTAGTAGACATATACATTTCAGCGAGAACCCCTTCCAACAAGGGTTGATTTTGATCTTCAAGGGAACTTCTGAGCTAAGTTTATTAGATAACCAATTACTTAACTGAATAAGCCTAGGAACTATAAGACCAACAGATTCCACTAAGGTCAATAAGGACTTAGAAAAAGATACCCATTTATAAAAAGAAATTGTTGAGTTTGGTTCAGTTTCTTAGGGTCCTCATGGGCGAAACATATATGGCTAAATAGTAGACCCATAATTGTTGTGTGATGAAAGTACCAAGGAACCATTGATCACCTGATCTAAGTAGGCAGGTGAAGACAGTCCTCTTTGTGCATTGTTACCAATATTATCCTAAATAAAACAAAGAAACGACGTTTCAAAATGTAAGATTGGTGTGGCCAGAGCCCAACACCAAATATATATTAATAGGATATCAGTGGGCGTCCACTCAACAGAGTCTGAAAAACCTATAGAATATTTGGAAGAGAGAAGAATCTAGTTGTTAATCTTCCAGAAGGCGTTCTAAAACTCATATCACCTTCCAAAACTTTAATTGGGTTCTAAGGACTATAAAAACCCAGCCCACTATTCTGGGTGAAAGTCAACACAATAATCTGGCACTGCAAGAGTGAAAACCAAAAAGCAATTAAAAAGTACTAATATAAGCTTCAGAAGGGATTAAAGACATAAAACAGAAGGTTTGCAAGATGTATGAAACCGCCAAGTAGGTTGTAAAAAGAATATATCTTTGGTTAGCAATGGTGAGAAGAAACTAACAATAGCTTAAGTAAAATCGAAAAAATACATTGGAAAGTAGCATAGTAACTATGATTAAAGTCCAACAAACCCAATCCACGCTTTAAAGAGCTCTACATTCAAAAGGATTATACAGATATAAAATATGTTAGGTTGGTCATCTGATGTGAGGAGAGCGTCTGTAACTCTCCTGTTCCCTTGGAGGTTATGGTCAATACTAAACCATATATGTCAGGTTTTGCCCTAATTAGGTGAATCCTTGACTTTAGGTTTAGTAAGGAATTAATACTTTAGTTTCAATTTATTATTGCTATTGATATTGGTTTATAATTAGTATTATTGCTTTATCAGGCTTAAGGTCCAAAAATTAATATAAATTTACCATTGATGTTTTACTGGCCCAAGTTTTAATATTATTTTGATTATTTCTAATGCACTTACGGAATTCCATAATAACAATTAGTTCACAATCAACAAACTTGGATAAATCGCCCCATTAGTGCTCCACTGGCTGATGAGATAAGAAAAAGTGCCCAAGTAAACTAAATATAATTTTGAGTAAGTCCATGGCCATATTCAGTGTTTAACTCCTCTATTTGACCAATTAAAACATTATGAACCTATTATGCCTTACTATCTATTGGTTTCCTAATAGAAGATAAATAAAATCACTTATCTGTGTTGATTTTATTAATCTCAGTCCAGTATTTATTTATGAATATGGTCTACTCAATCTCTGACCCTGGACTGTGCCATCACCTCCTACATTCCTAAATCTACTTCCACCCTCATACATATTATTTGCCTATCACTCATCACAATCCTGATAACCCTGGTACTTTAGATAGTATTTATTTTTTAATTGATAAAGTATTCTATTTTTCTTTTTAAATTAACATATATTTTATGTATCATTGCATATACTGACAGTAGAATTAGTGGTATTGAACCAGAATAGTTGCCAATAAGTGGGCCCTACTAAAGTGAAAATGCACAGCAATTGCTTCTCAGAAGTCATTCCAATGGAAAGTTCCATCACAAATGAATTTATAATCTCCAAATCAACTATATTTCTATCCAAATTGGCTAATACATGAACCTCTAAGTATCCAAATAATCTATACCTTTTTCATCTTTTTCAATAGCAGCAAAGCTGAGAGTGGTGATCACTGTAAGGGCACTCTGAGTTGTCAAATTGAAAACGTCAATCACCCATAAGACAACCATATTTATTCAACTATAAACAAAGACAATGTCCCAGACAAATCCTTCTGAAGTTATAGACCCTGACCTTATGGTGTACCTTCTCTGGAGTGTAAACAATGTAGTAACTTCGTGGAACAACTTTCTAAAGAAATCCTTTGAGTGTGTACCTAAATACTTTTTTATATTTCTGAACTCTTACTTAACTTAACCTTAACTTGAACTGTTAAAACACTTAAAAATTTTTTATAAGATTTTTGTTGAGCAAAAATTTCAGCAATATAAAGCAAAGGAATTAAAGAATGCCATGATTTATAAAAATAATGAGCACTAAGTTTTAAGAAGATTTGGGATGCTAGGAGAAGGGAATCATGGGAAGATGTCACCCAGATGAATGACTATTGGACTTTAGGTCCTGTTTTTGTAATGAAGAAGCGATGTTTAATTATCTTTTAGCTTTAATACAAAGAAAATATTATCTGTGCTACAACTTAATCTCCAGGATATAGCTAAGGGTCAGCCTAGAAAATTTGACGTCAATTTCAAGTTACCAAGTGATGAGAATTCTAAAAGTCAATTTACCTACGCTCATAAAGAACTTATAAGATAATAATGAATCAATTAACTCAGATGAATTGAGTACCTCCGCAATTTGAGAAAACACCCAGAAAAGACTCAATCAGAAGATCTGAATCCTATAGAAGAGCCTGAAGATGTGCGTGTGGCTCACCAAAATTAAGCTGCACCAAAACTTGAAATCAATTACTTGTAAAATTAAATCTAATTTTGCACCCAAGATGAAGCCCCTGAAAAATTGCAGGTCAACAAACCTAAATGCCTTGGCGCCTTTTCATTATCATGCATAAAAACTCCTCACTAATCCAATGACAAAATTGATATGGCAAAAAAATGCAAAGCTCCCTCTTCATTACAAAACTAAAGCAAATTGCTGTTTCAACAATGTTGGTAGATTATATATGGTTGGGCAATAAACAAAATTATTGACTGATATGTTATTGGCTATCTACTGAGAACATGGTTAAAATATTTATTTAATACTTATATTAAACATTACTGTTGATTAAAAAAGTTATTCAAAAATAGGTTAATGTGAATAATTTTAATAAAAAATCATTACTTGAAATCTGCCTTGCAAATAACAAGATGGATTGGCCAAGTTAAGAACGTACATCAGTGGAACCCAATGTATATTCAGGTTAACACCAATGGACAAGGGATAACTTTTAAGAAGTAACTGACAGAGAAGTCTAAATACTATGAAAAGAAATACTGAAAGAATGAGAGAGTTTGAAAGGATAATCAGTAGTATAAAATTACCAAGGAGAGAGATAAAAATCAAGAGACGTTCCTTTATTGCTCCTGTTAATGGAAAGTAGTGTAACTCTGCCAATAATAGGCCATCTATACAAAACTATCCATTTATTACATTTTTGACTTATTATCAAAAGACGGCAATTGTCATATTGCTCTCCCATTACATTTAGTGGCTGCAAATGGAATTTTTACTGTTCACCACATCCTTTTGTAAATAAGACTTTGTCCAGTTTTTTTTTACAAATAAATAAATTCAGAACAGCCAACCCAAATTCCAATGCGCCCTCTGCACTTTCTTGTGCAAATTACAATTTCTGTTTTGACAATAAGTTAGAACAGTTAACCCAAATGCCTCAGTGCCCTCTCCTGTTTCTTGAGCTGAAGCTCCTTACTGATTCAACATGAATCAGAGACACTAAAATCTAATTTTTACCACTTTACATTTTAAAGTTCACAAAACTTTACATTAATTATATTTTTACAAAAATTTAAGTTTCCCTGTTGGTGCAACAAAAATAACCCCACATCAATCTTCCAGAATGAGTTAAAAAACTACCACCTAAACGTCACTGAGTTAAAATAAGGCCATAATCAAGATTCTTTGCCTCTACCAACATGTCAACCAGGCAAATCAATTAGTACGTTTTTCCTTCACTATTTCACCTCTTGCCTCAAACTTCTAAACTGATGCCTCCCAATCACTAAGTTTATATTTTACCTTAGATTTCACAAACCTCCATATGATGAATGATTTTTTTAGTTATATTGAGTATGAAACATCTAAACAATATTTGCCTTTACCAGTTGCTATATTGAACTTCTATCTAACCAAAATTCTTGCTAAATGGTTTCACAAACCTTTGATATAATCCTTTAACCAATTTGTTTCTCAGGATGCATTTACAGATGCTAAACCACCCTACAAACCCAAGGTAGAGCCTACCTCAAGAGAGCCTTTTTAAGAATGACTCCCATTTTAATACACTTAATCTCAGCCTTAATGCTAAGATGAAGCTTGCCACTCATGAGAAAAATGAGATGTTAAAACCTAAATTTCCCATCTTTTTAAAATCAAGCTGGTCAAAGAGAGCAAAGTCAGAAATAATGCTGATAAAAGAATTTATAATACTGTCTGCCTACAGATTATGAGATTGAAACAAACCTTGCGCTTGCCAGGACAATATCTAACCCAAATGACCTGGGTTATCTTACTCATCCCATCTATGGTAGTTTGAGACCATACCAAGGCTATCTAACCCTGGAAAAATCATTGTCACCTCCAGTCAAGGCTTAGGGGCTCTGTCAATCTTTGCCCTTGTTTAGATGAAGCCTTGACTTTAGCCTTATAAATTTAAATGTTACTTTTCAAATTGTTGCCTTGTTATTGCTATTGATTTATATCTACTTAATGCTTCATCTGTATTAAGTACCAAAAATTATAAATGTTTAAATGATGTTTTATTGGCCTATTCCTCAAGTTCATTAACAATAATCTATTTTAAAGCACTGAGAGATTTTTTATGATAACAACGAGTTCATGACCAAACTAATTTGAATAAACGCCACACATTAGTGCTCCACTGGCTAATGAGATAAGGAAAAACGCCCAAACCAACTTAATATCATCTTGAGTAAGTCCGTGGTTGTATTCAGTGTTCAACTCCTCTATTTGATCAATTAAAAACACTATGCGCCTATTATGCCTTATTATATATTAATTTCCCAATGGCAGATAATAAAAAACCACTTAACTGTGTTGCTATTATTAATCTCAGTCCAGCCTTCAATAATGAATTATGGTCTACTCAAACTCTAAAACTGGACTATGCCATCACCTCCTACATTCCTGAATCTACTTGCCCTCATACATGATATTTGACTATCACTCATCACAATTCTGATAACCATGGTACTTTAGATAGTATTAATTTGTTAAATATAGTATTCTGAATTCTATTTTATAGTAGCGTACATTTTATGTTTCATTGCATATACTAACAATAGAACCAGTGAATTTGAACCAAGATAGTTGCCAATATGTGGACCTTATTGAAGTGAAATTCATATCAAAGCCTCTCAAAAGCCAATTCATGTCATGTGCCATCAAAGAAAGAAAGATTTCTTCTTAAACATTTATATAATCCTACCAAAGTTGTCCAACTCAGGAACCTCCGATTGCTTTAATAATTTATCCCCATCTTGTTGCAAATTTCACAAATCTAAGGAGTTACAAAGGGAACATACTAAAACCTAGGTAAATTAAAATATTTATGTAAAGCTGATGACCAAAGAGACTGAGCATAAGATAAAAAATAACACCAAGTAAAATAAAAACCATAACTTGGTTAGACTTCAAGAAGGAGCTAATAACCAAGTGGAAATTAGAGTCTAGGTCTAAAAAAGCTTTAACTGGAAGCAGCTCAGACTTGAAAATGAATGAAATATAGTCAGTAAATAATTTAGATATAGATAATGGTCTAAGGTTTTGGATACCTCCTTGAGGAGATCCATGGAAAATCTGGCCAAAGGTTTATCTGATAAGAAATTTATTAGTGTTTTATTAATAAAGTGAAGATTTTTCCTTTCCGTTCAGTGTAACTTTCTGAGCAATTTACACAGTTATTTATAAGTAATTCCTAATCGCCTACCGTAGTTTCACTCCAATGTCATCAGATTCTCTGCCAGATGCCCCAGTGTGGGGCAGCGGCGAAACTCCCCCGCCATTTTAAATCTGACAGGAAAATTGCGCTCAGACTGGCTCGCCCAGTCAAATCAAACCCCTGGGACAATTTGTTCCTTCCAAGGATCTCAATGCCCACCTCACTCAAATCCAAGTGATACCCCGCTTCCCACTGGTGCTCCTCTGGAGCAACATGCATTTCAGCCTTCATGTTGACTATGGGAAACTTTTTCCCTACCATGACCAAGCCATTATCAAAATGGCTCAAGCAGTGATAAGCCCTGACAGTTTTTTTGACTTCTGCCCCTATAAGGGGTATTTTGATCTTGGCTTCACATGTGAAGCCAATGCCGCCACAGCGGCAACTGTGCCCCTGGTTTTCTAGGGTACCCCTTTCCCCACAACTCAAACCTGGCTCTCAGAAAATACCACTTTGGTTGTCCAATTCTCTAGTTTGACCACCTACCCTTCCCCTGAAGAGCTCCACAGGATCTGATGGAAGGTTTGTAAGCCTATGGCTCCAACCCCATCCTGCAATTTGTGGTCCCAAATGAGGCCACAAGCCTAGCTGGGCCTCAAGTGTATGCCACAATCAGCCCCAATTCATATAAATTTGCCCTACCAATCCCCCACGCCGTTATCTCCTCCAACCCCAACCATCCATTCTGGGCATGCTCAAGAGCGGATGGACGATATGTCCAATACGTTTTGAGTTGGACCATTCAAAACTCAAATTCCCATTCCTAACTGCTTCCAACGGCGTTGTTTTCTCAACTGCTGGCATCCATTCCACCACCCATCCTGAACTACCTTTGGTATGGGGCGTAATACTACCTCCCCCTCTTCCAAAGCCTGTTGCTGCTGCTGCACCTGCAGCCACCTTTCAGCCTCCTCCTCACCTCAGTTCCACAAATGCTTTACCCAATCAAACACAAGATTGGAACCCAGTTCAATCCCATGCACCCCTCAACAAACCAATCAAACCACAGGAATATGCTGACTCTTCAATATAAGTCTACCAAAATCCTTGGGACTTAATTGGTTGAAATCAACAAGTCCAGGAATAAAATTGAGAGCCGCAATATATAAATTGAGCAGTTTGTATATATTGATGATAGCGAGGAATTACCCCCTCACTTATACGCCCCCCAGCAAAACGCTGAAATGTTCTGCAGCAACCACCAGCTGGTAGTCAAAGCAATGACCAAACCAGATTGTCGCCCTTTCTGCAAAGCTGCTGCAAAATCAGTGGTGATGTTTGCAGGAGGAATCCCTCCTCCCAATATTCCCTCCACAGCCAATAAGGTACAAAAAGATATGCTGGTCAAAGCCCACAAAGAAGCCAATGACGCCATCCAACATGTGGCTGAGGTAGCACAGAATCCCAAATCTAGATTACCTGAACCTATATTGCCACGTTAAAAAAACAACTTGACGCATGCATGAAAGAGGAATTGAATTTGACAAATTACATTGAAACCCCTATATATAGTGGATGCCTTAATACCACACCAATTTTTGGAAATATAGCTCCACATCCACTGACGCCCCAACACCCCTGTTCTCCACCATAGCTCATGTCATGCTTTGGGATGAAGATTTTATCAAGGATGAGCCCCCTGACCCCCCTCCCCTTCCGCCATGGAGGGAAAAGCGGTTTCCACTGTCCCACCTGGTTGGTTGAATTCACGTTATATGTGTGTTGTCCACTCATTTGGGTGGTTCATTAGTTTTATTTTGGTGAGGATTTTATTTTAGGTATTAAGTTTTTGGAAAAGTCAATCTCTTGGTCGGCTTACCTCATTTTATAATCAAATTAATAAAGTGAAGATGGCCTTTCAAGATGTTGTCTGGACAAACAGAACTATTAAAAAAATTTGGGATGGGTATAGTTGTAAAGTCATTTCGCTAAACCATATTAAGACAATAAAAAAGTCATTTATCAATATTAGCACAAGTTCTTAAGTATGCCCAAACTTGTGTTTTGTAGTAAAGACCAATATTTCCCTAGTTTGGTAGAATTGTACTTCAAAAATGACTCAAAACCGCATTTGAAAATTAAATTAATATTATTTTTGCTTAAAATATACTTTGTGATCTTAGATGCCATTATGTAATGCTTTGAACCTCATCAAACAACTTCTTGGTACTAACCTGGTCATGCGACCTTTACCCAACGTTGTTTCATGGATGATTGATAATAGAGATGGCAGCCAATTTAATCCCTTTGGCCTTATTCATTTCCCCTTTTTTCTACAATTCACAACAGAGTTTATGTCGTGAGACATGCCAGGTGGATTCAAATACTTCCAGGTTTGCCATATCAAACAGCTGAATGGTTTAACTGGAGAATACAATTGCAGTAAATTAAATTATTGCAAATATGATATTCCTATCCTTAGAAATTATTTTACTGCTGATCTATGATACTTGGCCTAGTTAAGAATTGTAGCAACTTCCTTGCTGATTGAACAGGCTAACTTTATACTTTGGTCACTACTGGGTGGATACTATACATGGAAACACAAATTCAGTGCAGTATGGAATACCCACATAAAGTTTATACTATTGAGAGCAAGGGGTATTGTTGGTTAATTTTAGCTTTCAAGATCCATGCCAACTATTCCTTCATATTACTTATTTTAAACAGTTAAAAATTTAACAGTTGATTTGATTAATAGAACCATGGGGAATGCTAACAAAAAGAATGAGATGGGAAAGCTTCAATCAATATGAAACTCAAATTACTTATCTATATCAATGTGGTACATCTCTTATGGCCATACTGGAATTCTATTAGGAACTTATGGAATTGGTATTAGTATTACCTACCATACTTCATCCATTAAGTCTCCCAGACTCAGAACCTCAGCTAAAAGGGCTTAAATTAGAGTTGTGCTTCCAGGATGGCATTGAGCTTTATTCTTTAACAAGGCCACCTTCCCCAAGTTTATTACATCAGAATAAATTATTTGCTAACTAAAGTTTATAAAGAGGAGGATGCACCAATAGTATAGCATATACCTTGTACCATTGGCTCCTTGGGTCAATATTAATAGTTGAACTTAGGTAGGGTATGGTTATAACTGGGTTGATTGTGCACAATATGACAAACTGAAAAAAATGCAGAAGATCTATGGAGCTCATGGAGTATCAGGATGATGTTTAGAGCTTACTGGGTTTATTCTCCTTTAATTTAATGAATATATCCCACTTTACTCTTAAATGATGAATTAATATCCTCAGGTCATCTCACCACAAATAATCATATGTCAGAAACTCTTATAATAGAAATTATTTTATTAACAAAGCTTGACTCCCTTTTCTTCAATTAGATGATGCTACTTCTCTATAAGCTGTCTTTATCACTGTAGAGCTTCCATTTTAAGCTTGACGGTACTACGCCTAAGAAGAAAAACAACTATACTTGAGGCTGACTAAGTTGCATGACAAGTATATTTTACTTGGAAGAGTGACAAGTCACCGCTTATGTCCCATCATTTAGAATAGCCGTCCTATGGTAAGTACAGTGAAATGGATTTATTGAATTCAAGTGCCAAAACGAGATGTAGCAATACCAAATTTAATTTATTATAGTATAAATTAGGGGTTTTTATATGTCGCAATTAATATCATAAATCCTAAAAGGAAAAGGATTAATAATGTTATAGGAGGTGACATACAGAAGGGAGGCTCATGGTCAGGAGATGCATTCCAGATGTTATAATGCATTTGTATCATTTATTGATGCAGTAAAAAAGATTAGTTGAATACACAAGTCAGATGAGACTGAGTCACTAGAAGTTGATTATTTGGCAGATTTTTTAATTCATAATATTTTTGGGTTCATCTTAATTTGATGCCACAAGTGCCACTTCAAGTAGTTGTCACCTGACCTACTGATGATCCATCTTTTTGGTTAGATAGGAACTCATCTCAGGGTATCTTACCCTCGGTTTGATCCATTGGTTTTATCTAGAGTCATTTTAAATTGTGCCACCTAAAGGATTTTTCTGGGCAACTTATTTAGGTAATCCATTCAACCCTCTTATTGGCCTAGGCATCAATTAAGCTGATGGAGCAAATGATCAATATGATTTTCATCATTCCCAATACCAGTATATCTGAAATACTGCTATATATATCCAGGATTTTACGTTTAGCTTTCTGTATACTTCTTAATCTATTAGCTTATGTCATGCAGAAGAAAATGATATAGGAATATGGGTTGATTTATAGAAAAGTTACCACCAAAACTTACTTTATAAGATAATAATGCCTACCCGTCCATGTATGCGCAAGTATTATATGGAAAAGGGAAATGCAAGCCATTCATGGCCCAGTTTGTGCCTTTACCTCACCTTGGCAATACTCAACCCTGATTTTCCTTTACTCTTAGAAATAGGTTTATGAGCCCATGCAATACCTTTGACTTATTTCATCATGCTGAGCATTCCATTTGTAAAATCATACTAAACTTACTGTAATGATATTTAGGTTTTCACAATGCTGGAAAGTTATCTGTAAGTATTTTGCATCAATAAAATTTGTTCTTACAATTTTTTCACACGGTTAAATCTAGTGAAGATGGTAATTACTAACCACAAGCCTTTTTATAAGATATAACCTATATCTTGAGTGATGTCTGGCACCCAAACTTTCAAATCTACAAGCTAGTTCCTACAAAACCTTTTTAATTGTATGTATCTAACTACAACAGAAGTTTTCTTTATTAGGGATTTTATCAAAATATAAGATTGATATATTTTATTTAAATTATATGTATAATAGTGTACCTCTAAGGTATTAGGCTCCTCACGCTAAAAAAACTCAGGGTCTGATGCCAGGCTGTAGGTTATTTAGGGTAAACAGGATATCAACTAATCTAGTGGCGTCACTTTTTTAAGTATATGGAGGTACCCTAAAACATTACTCCTTGGTAAAGCTTATATTTATAAGAATTAAATTTATGAAAAGATCTAGTGACTCAGAATCCCTATCAATAAAACTGATATTACAACACCTTAGATCCATCTAGCCAGTATCATTTAGCACACTCCATTAGTTATTGCATTTACCATTTGTATTTTAAGTTATGTTAACACTATTGATAAAATATCTGCTCATCAGATCTTATATTTTTACAAGAGTTTTATTAACATATCTGCTAAAAGCAAGAAGATCCCATTACCACAAGAACATCAATGACTACTTACTGCAACCTTTATGCCAAAAAGTTCAAGGTAAATTGATTCACAATAAGAGGAGGGGTGTCAGGTAGCACTAAATAATGCTGGCTTATATAAGATCATACTCAATGTACTTAAAGGTTATAACTGGCTTAAATCTAGAAATTGGTGATATTCAAACTGAGGTGCTATAAGCAGTAGAACGATCTTGATTAACTAACTTTAGAAGTATATATAAGATATATAAAAACTTTATATAATTTTTTAGATGGAGCAATTATAACTCAGGATGGATTTAACTTGGTAGTTATAGCAGCCTATAAAAAAGTGCGATGTTTAAGTTAGTACATCATAAAATTTTCATCTTTCCATAGAAGCAGTAACATACTAAAAGAGACTAAAAACCAGCAAAAGATTTTTATAAACTGTATAATTTTATGAAGCAATAGAGAAGATATAGTTTTATATGCAATCCTTAAAGACAAGATAAACTAAAAATCTATAATCAACATACAGCAGAATGCACATACCAAGGCCATTTTACATGGTAAAGACCGCATGAATATGTTTAAAAATATTATATAATAAATTATCTTCCTCATTATCTATAGATAATTTAACAACCTTTTGATGACAATATAATAATCTATAGGAATAGATTATTGGGGGTAATAGGGTGATATCTATAGTATAATATTATAGAGGAATATACTTAGAGCTTCTTATGAGTTTCTATAAACTTTAATGAGCTCATAAGCCAATAAAAACATAGGTTATTATAGATTGCAAAATTCTGCATTAAAACGTAAATGGGGCTTAAAAGCAACTATACCATCAAAGTAGTAGTGACTTAATTATAAAACATTGAGCTCTTGATAGGCTGCCTCACTAAAAAGTTAGTTGAATTAGGATAATTAGAGATATCCAAACTTAATTAATTACATATCTAAGGCTATAAATAATGGTAGATTTTGTTGCCTAAAGGATTACTATTACCAAAAGAACCCTAATAAACTTAGTGTCAGCCTATAATATGCGGAGCTTTTAAGCTCTGCAATGTATTTTAGGTCAAACCCTCTATACCTATGCATTTAAATATGTAGGTATAATTTTTGATAAATACATATCTCTACTTTATTTTGAGAAAACCACTAGGATGGCCAGAAAGTCCTGATTTTCAAACCACCTTTGGATTTTTTGTAAATCTAATAACCTGAAAAAGGTGTCATAAGGCAAATAACTGAGCTACGGCATATGATCTCCCTGAAAGAAAACTCTGATTACCATAGAACTCAATGATCATTGTTACTGCCCTTAATGAGCCGCTATATATGGCTAAAAACCCTTATAATAACAAGTATTAAAGAACAATATATTGGAAGTGTATTGTATACTAATAAGAATATTTATAAAGTTCAGCATCTTTTGTTGTGCCTAATTTTATTAAGTCAGAACTATTATAACTAATGTTAATTATCTACAGCATAGACTAGACTAACAAAAGCGGTCAGCTATCTTAAATTGTTTAAAAGATGATTATTATAATACAGTGTTATATTTAGACATACTGTTATCTAACTATCTTTATCCTCATAATTTAATGAAAAATCACCAAACAACTTTACTAATCTTTTTATCTACCTTTACAAAGTGGATATTATCAATCAACTATCTTCATAGTTGTCACCTTTATAATCCAGTTTGGAAAGAGTTTACTAAGTGGTTGCATCCTATTTGGGATACAGAGGTAACTAAGTCAAGTTAAATAGTATTTATGGTATTTCCCAGTAAGGAAAGTCATATAGAACTTTGGCCCAATCAGCTCCTTGGTCATTGCTTGCTTAAGTTGGATAAACTCTTTGATTTAAATGGCAAATTAGGGTTGTGAGTAACGCATATATGACATTAAGGTAATATTTTATGCTTATGAGTCAAGTTCTTTGTTTTTTTTGCTTGTACATTTTCCATAAAATTCTTGAGGTACAGAACTTGTTTTATCTATTGATAAATTCTTTATTTAGGCACTCAATTTCCACTACTATAATAATTCTATATTCTAACTTCTTTTAAAATTTTAATGGTATTTAAGTCAATTTTTTCATGTGAAGTTCAATACTTATAATGCGTTCTTTTAAAAGAACTTTTTAAGTAAATCCCAATGATGGTTACATAAACACTAAAATAAAAATAAAATGATGCAAAATAAAGGGCAAACTTTATATTAGTGAGCTTGACTGTTTATTGTAGTGAATTAAGTTAGTTTCTATTTTTCAGTATTAGTTAAAAACATATATTATAATGAAAAGTAATGTGTAAATTTTGACCTCTCTTATCAAAAACTCTGCATCATCTGTTTCTTTATTTTTTCTCTACTTAAAGAGTTCAATCTCTCAGATCCCTAATGTAGGTTCTTCATCTGACAGTGTATCATTAATGACCAGGCTTTTTACTAGTCCTTTGTTAAATCTCATCTTCCTGTTCTTAAAAGGGTTCTCAAATTTATAATTTCAAGCTTTTAGTTTTATTTTCGAGTATGTGACTTGAAACATACATAGTGATGGGAGAGGATAATAGAAATATAATAACCCTTCAATCCTGGCAGAATGTGACAATATTCCTATACTATCATGGAAGAGGAGCAGTGAGTTTAAAAATTCATTCTCAGTAGCCTTTCTGTTATTAAAATAATGGATAATGGCTGTCATCAATAGCGTAGGAGCATCCTTGGGTTAAAATAAAAATTGATGATGAGAGTGTTAAAATTTGTTTTTTTTTCTTAGATGACGGCCTCTATATATTTAGAAAAACTTAATTGGACTGGAAATGGACACTATAAGCTGGGTAAACATTGACAATAAGTTGGGGATAATTTATATATGATAAGAAATCTTTGCAATTCAGCTACTTGACTAATGGTGGCATCATCTTCCTTAACAAGAAATTAATCTTGATTTTTTATGCTCCAGGAAAAAAGGGGATGTGAGTCTATTACTGGTTTTAAATTGATAGCTTAAGTTTAACGCTTCATAATGTGCAATTTTTAGATATTGCCATCATGGCCATGATGAGCCAATTGTAATTTTTGTAAGGTATGGCATAGATATTGTGGCTATATCATATGAGGGAATAGGATCATTAAAGTCAGTACTTATAAATTGGGTTAAGTCAATTTGAGAAAGCTGAAGAAAAAGTAATTTCTTTTAAATTTACTTATATAATTACATAAGGGTTAAGGACATTGATTAATGAGAATTGTTGAAACAATGGTTGTTTTTAATTAATTATTTGATATGCAGTACTAATAGTTTGAGCCTAGGTCTAAACATTCTCCTAATTGGCTGGTACAGATTTAGCTTGTCTAAGTCAAAAATAAGATATGAATATTTACAAAGTTTTGGCAATGATCCTATTGGCAAGTGGGATGAGCAAGTAGGGTGATCCAAACTAATTACACAAGCACTGCCAATGCAGAAATGTAATTTAGATTGTTTGTATTGGCGAGAGTGTTGGCTCAATGAAACACTTTTAGGATTATAACTAAAAATTAGAGGGAAAAATATGACTGTTGTTGCCTTAAGCCTATAAAAACAGGTGGGTACTGAAGTAATGTGAGTTTGCAATGAAATGTTCTGTACCATGTTTGGGTGATGTGTGGGTGAGGGTAGCAGGGGCACAAGATTCCTCAAGGCG
Organism: Massospora cicadina; assembly: GCA_022478985.1. Classification (NCBI taxonomy): domain Eukaryota; kingdom Fungi; phylum Entomophthoromycota; class Entomophthoromycetes; order Entomophthorales; family Entomophthoraceae; genus Massospora; species Massospora cicadina. The sequence goes on from JAKSZP010000205.1 coordinate 29,382, forward strand.
CTTGAAACAGATAGGAATGGTGAAGCGGAAGATGTGGTTAGTACCAAAGGTGGAGATCCCAAAATAAATCACTCATAATGGGTTTGAGGAAGGAGGCGAAAATGAAAATCTAGAAATGAAAGCACCATTATAGTGTCAGAAAGAGGCTGGTGCAAGTTTAGACTATGCATTATGTTTATCAGTAATTCTTACAAATCTACTATGCCTATGGATAGGATCAAACCAGCAGCTTTAAGATTAGTAGTCTTACATTAGAAATTAAGGGATCGCCACCACAGTATTTGCATCTTCAACATAAGGAAACTCAGTGACATAATAGCCCATATAAGGGCAGAAGTCAATAAAGCTCGCTAGTTTGAAAGCAGAAGAAGCAAGTTCAAATTCGTTTTTTCAGCTTACAAGAAGAGACGTCCATACATAATTCAGAGGAAAAAGTATATGTTAGAGTGAGTTAGGAAGCAGGTGCGTGGGAGAATTGGGTAAGCTTGCACAAAATGAAGAACTGAGTCCTTTGGGAGAAAGCAACTTGAGGTGTAAGGTAGACTAGTAAAACCAAACTGCATGTGTTTGCCTGCAAGGTAAAATCTCGGTGATAGAGCACCACTGCCCATACTGGAGTAGCAGCTGGGGGTTTATGGGCAATAAAATAAGGGGGTTACAGCAAGTTTTTGTTGATTTTTTAGAATAAATTACAAAAAGCAATGTCATACAAAAATGATTATAGGATATATACTATACTATACTATACTATACTATACTATACTATACTATACTATACTATACTATACTATACGTTAGTATAATATTAATATGCTAACTATTGGCTAAGGTAATGATCAGCTTGAGATGCTAGATTTAGTGGTCCAATTACTTTTAAAACCATTATTATTTTTTCGTGGGATCCTCTTTTATAATTTGATCAATCATACCCCCATTTTATAGGTTTTTTGGGTAAAAAATTCCAATTAGCAATTAAATTTTCATTTCATTCATATTTGCAGTATCTCCAAGTTTCTCGAAAAATTATTCTTTGGTCACATTTTTTAGGGTTTGGCTAGTTATTTCTCTATCTTTTCAAAAGTTGAGGAATTAACAGTTGGTTTATCCATGGCTGTAAACATGACATGTATGGTTGGTTCCATACACTATAAAATCACTTGCTCTAATCCCTTGTTATAAAATCCTATCTTACTTGCGCATTGCTGACTTTCCATTTGAGGTACCATTGAATAACTAAGATTTCATGTTTTAAGCTCTATATAGTAGAGTAAAGTATCTTTATATTAGCGTGCTGTCTCCACTAGAAGATCCTGTACCAGGAAAGATCAAGGAATTATAGGTGCCCTTGATGAAGATTAGACTTCAATCACTCGCTTCCAAGTCAATTGTCACCACCACATAAGAACTTATAAGTATTTATATATTATATACTCTTGTTTGGCCTTTAATATTTTATATTTAAATAATTAAGAAATGATGGAGCGTTTCACAACTAAATAAAATAATTTTAATTTGGCTCACATTGTGAAGTATATAAGACTAGTCCAATTATGGGCTTTAGATAGGGGCTAATGCCATAGTAAACTGTATTTATAGAAGGTTTCTTCAAGATAAGATTCCATTCAAAAGTTTCTATAAAAGGGCTTTTTTCAGGGTATAAAATCAATGATTAAAATTAAGCTTGATAGATTACTAAAAATCTAAACACTCCTGGGTGTGATAGTCTCACTACTGATTAGAAACCTTGTCCTTTATCAGGCCCATATTAACCAGACATTAAATCCAAAAAGTTTTTTTCCCTGAAATACCTATCATACCAGCTTCCATATCACAATCCATCTTATTTTATTTTATTTATTCGAGGCAAGCCGACCGGGGGACGGACATTACCGAAATAGAGAAAGTATCGACATGAAACCTGAGCAGGGTCAACTCTGTCGTAGAAAGTTTTTTCATCTCCGGATCGGGACTCGGATTTTTCTGGTTACGTCATGGGTAAGGTTTTCGTGTTATTATACCTACTAACCGCCAATAGTTTCCTTCGGCTGGCACCCCGATCGATGTGCGAAGGGCGGGAATCGAACCCGCAACCTTCAGGTTGGTAGCCGTACGCCCTACCGACTCGCCTTCCACCCCTATCACAATCCATCTTATTACGGAAATTTCTAACATCAAGACCTCATTTTTTTTTAGTACTAGAACATCAAGACCTCATTAAGAAAGAAGTTTATTTTAAACTACCTAAATTGTGGTGTTTCAAAAACTCTCAGCCTCAAACCCTAGTGAAGTGAAAAAGTTTATCCAAGATCATGATCTTTTTTTCATTAATCACAGATATTATGACAATCAGTTAAGTTTAAAAGATAAAGGCATAGTTTAGTAAAAAAGTGTAGTAAATTTTGCTTATATAAAAATGGAAGTTGCACTTAATTATGAAACAAAACTAATCAATGGCACTATATTTAGGCCATCTGATATTGAAAAATTTATCTAACATGAGTATCGTTATTAATCATATTTCCTAACTGGTAGCTCTGAAAATCTTCTTATATGTTTGAATTACTGTTACAAAAAGCCGGCATCATAATATAATAGTTAAGTAGCTTCTTATCATCTACACACATGCTCAAATAGAATTCACATTTTTTAACATATTATCAACCTTGCGCTCCTTAATTAGTTGGAATTTAGGTATTATTGCCAAAATATTAAAAGGTTTATAGTTATTAGCTTCCTAAAGCCTTATAGAACTCATACCTTACTCCTTTCTTTACCATTATTAGTATAATGGTAGAAACGTCTATGTTTATTAAAAACCAAGCACTATAAAAAGACGTTTTATCCCATCTAAAATAAAATAAATTGTTATAAATTTAAAACTAGTATCTCAGTTCTTTCTCATGTCTCTATAATCTCTTGCTGAAGATATCATGGCTACTTCATATTTAAAAGACTAGACGTATTTGCAGTTTTTACCCTTTATATAGCATATTTAACCATCAAATTAATTTTTTGTCTGATTTGGTGGACTTGCGTAAGATATAAAGGAATGTAATTAAAAATGATTACTTTAATTATAATACAATTAATCTACACTTTTATATCTTTGTATATTTCTCTGCTAACTACTAGTTTAAATTTATATGTGGAATTGAAGTTACAGTTCTTTATTATATTCCAACCTAGTTTTAATATAGTTTGCGCTTGTTTTTAGCCAGCTGTACTTAATTAGAAACTTGATTTTTTTGGGACCCCTTCTATGACAAAATGCCTGGATGAGCATGGCAAAATGACGCCAAAATGGCAAGAAGTCTAGAAAACTATGTCAAATTTAATAAAAAATTTCTATAAGAATTGGGTTTTTATCTTCTGATCCATATATAATTTATAGCAGGGCACTAGCTTTTGCTTGTTTGAAAAACAAAAGACTTAAAAAAGATATTTAAGCATTCAATGCCATGGATCCACTCCTAATACACTTTATTTGAACATTAGATGTTTAGGTCTGTCACAAACTGAATAATGTCAATTGTAGATTTTGCATCTTAGTATGATAAACACAAGAACTTACCTTTATGAAGCTTGGTAAGAAACCTATTGGTATGTGATGCCAGATCTTTTTATTATAACCAACTGTTTATCATATCAATAAGTTACTTAATATGATGGCTCATCTGGACTTTCCGCCAACTTTAGGCGCGTTTCCCACATCAAGTATTTCATTTTATGACATTCAGCTTTTAAGTCTCAACCAATATCAAGAGAATCCCCATCTTGAAAACATATATGGGATTTTATGTGCAAAAAAGCACAAATTTACTTTGTTATAATGACTACTTAACTGACTCATGATTATGCTTTTGTTGACAATTACCAATCCCTACCAGCTTTGGACCATGTAGAATGCTTTGGCTTGTTACATTATTTCAAGTTCTGCTTGTTACCTTTCCTTTGAAGTATTCATCCAAAAACTTTATGCTATGAAGGTGTCTTCTGTTTCATACCTCCCATACTACCCACTGTCAAAAAAATGCAGATAAAGTTTAGACTGGCCTTCCATTAAGGCTGCAAAAGCACATAAAAGGCGAGCCAGAATGTCAGGGGCACTGCTGCTTGAACGACGTTTGAATATGCTGGGAAATAAGTAGTAATGGAGTGCACTGGCCAACAATGAGAAAAAGCAACCCAGTGAGGAACCGAGATTTTGTGGCCTCAAAGCCAATGGCTTGGGCATGTGGAGTTGTAAGATTGGGGAAAATTACATAAAGGCCTTGACATAATAGGCCCAAGTGGCTCAGGCAAGGATCTTTATTGAAACTATGGCTGGGACAACCCAGTCAATATGCGGTCTGCAGGGCCACAGTGCAGATGTCACAAGTATTCAGCAAAATATCTGAACTTTATAAAGAAAAGCGAATGTGGAAAGATTTTTTACTAATTTTAAAACCTAGAATTAACCATCAATTTTTTCATTGTGTTACGACTGCTTAAATAGACATAAAATTTAAGTGAATAGCTTAGGAAGTTCAGGATCCTGCCCTTAAGATTTTGCCTAACCTGGCAAACTTTGAGCGAAGGGGGAAGTGAACTGATTTGAACTGACTTTGAAGTTATTGGTGGTGGGCTGAGTCACTGTTGGTTCATCTGTGGACTCCCAAATTTCAGATTTTCCGTGGTTCTGCCTATTTGCATGATGACATCTTGCCTGATGGGCAACGGGTAACTTCAAAGGCCACCCCACATAGAGGCGGCCCAAGTATTCAGGAATGGTTTCAGGGCGTTACCCTGCCCACGCCTGGTTGCTTTAGTGTCCATTTGACTGAGCAGGATTCATCAAATATTGATTTTGATACCTTGGATAGGGTTTCAAACTGACGGCAATATCTGATGATGGCTCAATGCCATTGTCAATTTCTACCAAAATTTAAAATCTTGGTTGCTTTCTTCATTGAGGGTACGCGCCCATTGGGCCTTGTTACTATTATTTTCAGGTGGGGTTTAAACTAGCAGCAACTTTCAACAATTGTCCGATGCCATCAGCAAGTGTTACTAAATCTTTTACATTCACTTATTTTCCCACTGAAGGTACACAATTATTAGACTTGCTGCCAGTGTTTTGTAACTGTCAAATAATAAGACCAAAATCATCGCTATTAATTGCATTCAGCTCCTTTTCCCCATGCGGATGCCAATTCTTTACCAACTCATCAAAGATCAGATCAATCAGCCATATTAATTATCCATATGTAAGAATGGAGTCGGGGGCGGAATCCTAAAAGGGAAGACCATGATTACCACTTGTCTACCACATGAGCAAGGTCACTTTTGGAGATGAGGGGGTCTCTGGCCTTCTTGACCCCTTCTTGGATGGGGAGGGGAACAACCCATCAATAAAAATGGAGGAGATGCTCCCCAGACTTGCATCCACAGTTGGACCAGATGCACCCATAACACCATTCCTGTAAGACTTGAGAACCAGCCCTTGAAACTGGATAGGGTTCAGCACCCCTTCCGGACCAAGAGGGGCCCCAAAGCTCCCGTGGACCCTCTGTCACAGCTGGGTGACCTCGCCCATGTGATAGATGAGCGCTCAGTGACAGCTTTCCTCCCCAAAGCCATCCCACTCACACCCTTCCCCCTCTTCAATCCTGGTAGGATTGATAGAAGTGGTCTGCAGGGAAATGGCTCACATCAGAGGGCAGGAAGAGAGCCCTGAGGCCACCCACTCCTAAGGGAACCCATGATTGAAAATTGGGGAAATGGAAATTCCCAATGTCGGAGTCCAGCTGGTAATTTCCAGACTGAGGGAGCCAGTCCAGGCTGGCCTGCTTTGAAAGCCAGATCATAACATGGCTTGTATTGCAAACCAAGCTCTGAATGGCTCAGATCATTGGGTCCCATGTTCCAGGACGGATCCAGGAAGTTTGGATCATATGAGCTGCCCAATCATGGGATCAGCTCAAACTGCAACAACCCTGATCCGTGGACACCTGCCTTCTGAGACAAATCTGGACTGCCCTAGCTGTGCAAACAGGCAGTTTGAGTCATTGGGACCCAGATTGGCAGTATCAATTTGGCTTGGTCCCAAGAAGTTGGAAAATTTGCAAAATTTTCTAAGCTTTTGCCAGATTGGGTGCTGACTTTTACCCTCCCTCCGAGTCAGCCAACAGAATCCCTTTCCCAAATCTCCAAATGACCAATCCCCCAATACTTCCCCATACCTATCACCCCATTTAAAAGGCAACTGGCCCCACTGAGGGCAGTTGTCAGTTCATTCTTTTTTGCCTTTGTCAAAATAAATCTGATAATCTGCCTAGTTTGCCACAGACTCCGTCTGCTTTAAACCAACTTTTTTAAATGATTCCGTCGATTGATCTGACAAAGCGCGCCATTTCCCAGATCTTTTTCCTGATGTTCGCTGACTGGATTATCTGGTTGCTCGATCCTGCCACTTGGCAGTGAATTGTAGATGAGATAATCCATACTGCCCCCAAAGGTGATCCCACTGTTCCGTTTGTTTCCTTGCATCTGTTAAACAGAGTCCTTACGTTTGTTTGGGCGTCAAGTCTTCTGAATCTGCTCCCCAGTTGGAGCAACCCCAAGGTGCCCCTGGCCCACCGCGTGTGGGTTTGGCTCCCTTAGCCACCCCTGCCACTACGAGTCTAGCTCACCAGCGGGACCTAGAGCGTCCCCTTCAGGGGAAACGCAGTCTCAGCCCCTCTCATGGTGTCACCCTACTTGTACCCATATTTCCAATAATGAGGCAGCATTGATGCCACCTTCCGCTGGCACGCAAGCCCCCTATCAGAATCTGAAGGCCAGCAACTGCAAACCATGGAGGAGTTGTTGTCCTCCCTGCCTCTCCCGCCCATGGGTGTTGCCCCCATATGACTCACGGTTGCCCCCAACGCAACCATTTGGTTTGCCTTGGGGGCCTTCAGTATGTTACTGAACGTTTGCTTCCCTCACATTCCCTGTAGATCCCCACTTGTATCAGTCGCCCAGACTGCTATGCCTCTGGCATTCTGGGGCCTCCAAGGGTGCTCGTGCACCCTGACTGGGAGCCCAGTCTAGTTCTTCTTAGTTGTATCCATGACATAATGAACTGACCTCTAATCTCAGCCTTCTCCGCCCCCTCACTGGGATGGGCGATGCGCTGGCCTACGCCCTCATTCTGAGCATGATTTCCTTTCATGACCTGGTCTTCTCCTGTTGGGCGGTGATCTTGTTCATCCAGGCCTGCCATTTGGCTTGCTGACTTGGTCTCCACCTTGCCAATCACCGATGAAGAGCGCCACCCCATTGGTGAATGCAACAGGGTTGGGGGTTTCCTCTGTCCCTTTGGATGAGGTGCCCGCCTCAGTTAGCTTCCCCCAGGGGAACCCTTGCTTATAGAAAGCCGGCCCCAGCCCAGATCAGAAGGTTGGATTGTTGGGCCCTCAGTGTTCAGAGTCCGCACAGTGTGATGTAATAATCCCGCAGGGTAAACCCACCTCACCTCCTGAAGGGAGTGGAGTGGGTGTGCTTATGAACCCTCATTTTCCCATGTGGGACAAGGAAGTGGTAGAGACCCTGGAACAGCCGCACCCCACCCCTGCGGTCCCAGGCCAGTCTCTCCTGATGTTGGGTTATGGCCCCTCCTCAAGTGCCCTTTTGCTAATTCACCTCAATAAAGAAGATCAAGCATACTTCTTGTTTCCCATTTCCTTTCCCTCGGAGTCAGGGTTAATCACAGTGCAAGCCTTGCTTGACACTGGAGCGGCGGGTAACTTCATCAACCTTGGCGTGGCACAGTCCTTGGACCTAATGATGGTTGAAGCTTACTTCATCATGGGCTCCTCTTCCGAGTCCATGACGTCCCACCACATCCAACGTCCACTGCATTTCTTGGTTCATGACTTTGGATTCACCAACCATTTCTCAGCAGTATAGGACTTGATCTACCCTGTAATCTTGGGGGTGGGCTGGTGGCGCCACCAACAAGTTCATATCAATCTTTCCAGCAACAATTTGTTGTTTAAAAACCTCAAGTTGAGTGGTGAGATTCCCTAGCTGAAGACCCCTACCCAGGGTATATCCCTTGATTCCATCGCCCCACTGGATCCCATTCTAGCTGACCTCCCTCCAGATTTTAACCCCTGCCTAGCCCCATACAAGGCATCTTCGACATGTCCCTGGCAACCAAGCTCCCATAACACTCCAAGTATGACTTGAAATTCCACTTGACAGTTGACCTAATCAAGATCAACTGCCCCCTCTACCCCTATACAGAGGAAGAAGATAGGGCTCTTGGCAGTTGATTGGATGACATTCTGGAGAAGGGATGTCTCATCAAGAAACCTTCTCTGATCGCCTCCCCCATAGTTTTATCCAGGAAAGCATATGGGTCCCTGCGCCCCTGCGTCGATTATGGACGCCTCAATAACATCACCGTTCAAGACCCATATCCCTTGCCCTTATAGCAGAGCATAGCACATGCCATCGCCAAGTCTCGCATCTTCTCAAATTTGGACCTAGTGAATACGTTCAGTCAGGTGAGGGTGACAAGGGGACAGGAGTGGCTCACAGCTATATGCACTTGCTGGGGGCTTTTCCAGTTCAGGGTGATGCCATTTAGCTTGAAGAATGCGCCAGCCACCTTCCAACGCCTGATTGACGATGTGCTGAGGGACTTGGGGTTCTCGTGTGCAGTGGCATATTTACAACATCCTGGTTCATTCCCCCACCCCTGAGCAACACGTCAGGAACCTCGAAGCAGTAGTGGCAGCCATCCACAGGGCAGGGCTATTTGTAAAGCCCTCCAAGTGCGAGTTCTTCAGGGATGAGGTTACCTTCCTAGGGGATCTGGTCCTGAAAGATGGGTATTCCGTCCCCCCAGCAAGCTGGAGGCCATTCAGTCTTGGTCTACCCCAACCACTCAAAAACAGCTTTGCAGCTTTCTTTGCACCGTCACCTTTTTGAGGAAATTTTCCCCCACTCTCGCTCAGCTGTCAGCTCCATTGCACCCCCTCACTGGAAAGAACGCCCCATTGAAATGGTCCCCTGAGTGCCAGCAGGCCTTTGAGGGTATCAAGGAGGTTTTTGTCACAGCCCCTATCCTGCGGCATGCTGACACGTCCCAGCCTTTCATAGTAGCCTGCGATGCCTCATCAGTGGCCGTGGGTGCTGTGCTGTTGTAGGAGTACGAGGGAGTTGAGCACCTGGTAGCCTATCACTCCTGGAAGTTTACCATAAACTGAGCAAGCTTGGCCAATATACAATAAGGAGCTAGTGGCAATGGCGTGATCGCTCACCCACTGGCGATATCTCCTGCAGGCGCCCCTGCACAAAGTTACCGTTTGGAAAGACCATAAAACCCTGCTCTACTACTGTAAACCTCAGAAGTTAGGTCACCGGCAGACCTGCATGTATAAAGACCTTTTTGAGTTCCAGTTTAAGTATGAATTCATCAAGGGCCCACTGAACGTCTTGCTGGACATGCTCAGCTTCAACCACTCCCTTTCCCCAACGGGGAGGAAGACCCCTTGGACCTTATGATGGTGGTGCCTCCCTTCCAAATCCTTATATTGGCTCCTCCTGTTGTATTTTTCTTTGACGTAGACTCTGCCACTCCGCTCCACCCATGTGTCCTTGCTTCCCATACCTGCTGCCCTGAAGGAATCGAGCTTCTGGCTGACTTGGAGTCCATGCACCTTAAGAGAACCCCATATACCTTTCAGGATGGAACAATCTGGTTACATGGTCAGGTGTGGGTTCCTCCTTCCTTACGCTGCTGTGTCATTGAGGAACACCACGTCCCCTAGACTGTCAGCCACCCCGGTATCAAAAAGTGTGCCAATCTCATAAAGAGAACCTATAATTAGCCTGGGTCCTCAAAGTATATTCCCGATTGGATTTCTCATTGTGTCACCTGCGCCCAGGCAAAATCAGATCGCTCTGGGAAGAAGGTACTGTTGCACCCCTTGCAGCAGTCTGAAGGGCCATGGACCTCAGTCTCATTGGACTTCATCATGGAGCTCCCACCCTCCTGTGGTTCTGATGCCATAATAGTAGTTGTGAACCAGTTTACCAAGTTGGCACTATTCATCCCCTGCCTCTCTTCTATTACTGCAGTGGAGACCGCAAATTTATTTTTTGACCATGTCTTTTCCATGTTTGGTCTTCTCAAGGAGATAGTGAGTGACAGGGGACCTCAGTTCACAGCCTGGTTATGGGAAGAGTGTTGACACTCCTTTGCATCAAGCCCTGTAGATCCAATGCCTACCACCTCCAGTCCAATGGGGAGACTGAGCGGGTGAACCAGGTACTGGAGCAGTACCTGTGCTGCTATGCGATGGCTTTGCAAGACACCTGGGCCAAGGATCTACCTCTAGCATAGTTTGCATACAACAACTCCCTCCATTCCTTGACCAACCTCTCTCCCTTTGAGGACACTCTGGAGTATAGCCCCTCGTCCCATATTGGTCCCTGGCTCTCCACAGCAGTTCTGGCTACCAAGGACCACATAAGCTCTCTCCGCGAGATGCACAACATGGTCTGCAAACACTTGATGAAGTTCATTGAGGATTACAAGAAGTTCGCTGATCAGAAGCATCTTCCAGGGCACAAAATCATGGTTGATTCCCTTGTCATGTTGGATACCTGCAACCTCTCCATGAAGGCCCCCAACCACAAGCTCGCAGCCAAGCGATCAAATTTCTTTGAGGTCAAGAAGGATTTAGGCAATGGAGCATACTGCCTGAGGCTTCCCACACACTGGAAGCAGCACAATATCTTCCACACCTCCCTTCTAACTCCCTTTAAGGGGGAAAGGTCAACATCCCCCAAGCCAATTGTCATTGTGAATCCCAGGAAGAGGAGGTGCAGGCCATTGTAGCTTCCCAAAGGTCCCGCCAATCCATTCAGTACTTAGTCGCCTGGAAAGGTTACCCCTCATATGAGAACAGCTGGGTGAACGTTCATGATTGTATGAACTGCAAGGACCTGATAGAGGAATTCCACGCCTCCCACCTGACAGCACCCCGCCCTCCCCAGAAGATCGCGGCCGTTTTGGCCATAAAGTTACCAGAGCGCCACAAGAACTATGCCTTGGTCTATGCCCCCAGGGGTGGGATCCTCCCTGTTGAGAAAGGGAAGGGTAATGTAAATCTTGGGGACCACCCTTGAAACTGGATAGGGTTCAGCACCCCTTCCAGACCAAGAGGCCCCAAGGCTCCCGTGGACCCTCTGTCACAGCTGGGTGACCTCACCCGCGTGATAGATGAGTGCTCAGTGACAGCTTTCCTCCCCAAAGCCATCCCACTCACACCCCTTCCCCTCTTCAATCCTGGTAGGATTGATAGAAGTGGTCTGCAGGGAAATGGCTCACATCAGAGGGTAGGGAGAGGGCCCTGAGGCCACCCACTCCTAAGGGAATCCATGATTGAAAATTGGGGAAATGGTAATTCCCAATTTTGGAGCCCGGCCAGTAATTTCTGGACTAGGGGAGCTGGTCCAGGCTGGCCTGCTTTGGAAGCCAGATTGGACCATGGATCAGATCACAAACCTGGATCCAAATGGCTTGGATCATCAGGCCCCACATTCTGAAATGATCCAAGTTGTTTGGATTGTACAAGCTTTCCAATCATAAGATCAGCCCAAACTGCAACAACCCTGATCTGTGGACCCCTGCCTTCTGAGACAAATCTGAACCACCCTAGCTGCGTGAACAGGCCGATTAAAGTCATTGGGACCCAGATTGGCAGTATCAATTTAACTTGGTCCTAAGAAGTTGGTAAAATTTGCAAAAAATTTATAAGCTATTGCCAGATTGGGAGCCACCTTTTACCCCCCTCCAAGTCAGCCAACCAAATCACTCCCATTCCCCAAATAACCAATCCCCCTGATACTTCCCCATGCCTATCGCCCTGTTTAAAAGGCAACTGGTCCCACCAAGGACAGTTGTTGGTTCATTCTTTTTGCATTTGTCAAAATAAATCCAATAATCCACCTAGTTTGCCATGGACTCTGTCTGCATAAACAACTTTTTAAACAATTCTGTTGATTGATCTGATGAAGCGCGCCATTGCCCAGATCTTTTTCCCGATGTTTGCTTACTGGTTTATTTGGTCGCTTGATCCTGCCATGTGGCAGTAGATCGTAGATGTGATAATATATCCTTCCCCTGAAGGTGAGCCCACTGTTCCATTTGTTTCCTCATATCTGTTAAATGGAGTTCCTTCCATTCGTTCAGGCGTTAAGTCCGCTGAATCTGCTCCCCAGTTGAAGCAGCCCCAAGGCGCCCCTGGCCCACCGTGAATGGGTTTTGGCTCCCTTAGCCGCCCCTGCCACTACGGGTCTAGATCACCAGAGGGACCTAGAGCGTCCCCTTCAGGGGAAACGCAGTCTCAGCCCCTCTCATGGGTCTCACCCTACTTGTACCCATATTTCTCATAATGTGGAAGCCTCGGTGCTGCCTCCCACTGGCGCACAAGCCATCCTATCAGAATCTGAAGGCCAGCAACTTTAAGCCATGGAGGAGTTGTTGTCCTCCCTGCCTCTCCAGCCCTTGGGGGTTGCCCCCATAAGACTTACTGTTGCCTCAAACGCAACCATTTGGTTTGCCTTGGGGGATTTTGGTATGTTACTGAACGTTTGCTTCCCTCACATTCCCTGTAGATCCCCACTTATATCAGTTGCCCGTACTGCTATGCCCCTGGCATTCTGGGGCCTCCACTGGGTGCTCGTGCACCCCAACTGGGATCCCAGTCTAGTTCTTCTTATCCATATCCATGAAAATTCCCCCTACATTGCCTCACAATGCACGCCCTTTTTATGTGCCCCATTTTTCTGCCATGCTAGTGGCTGAGGTAGACACTTGAGCATGCCCTTAGATTTGCTGCTGACATGTCAGTGTCCTTGATGCATGTCTAAAGGCATAGATCATTATTTATGGACCCATTGCGCATGTGCTCAGCACCTGTTATTCCCCTCTCCTATCACCTCAACTGATGACCTTCAATGCCTCAATCTTTATAAGGGCAATATAATGAATGGACTAACACTGATCATGACACTTTCATTTTATTATGATAAGACTACAAGCACTTATATTTTTAAAATTTGATGGTACTACCATTGTCAGGATTTGAAATGATGATAAACCCAAATCCCTGCTACTAAATCAATATTTGACAGATTAACTCTTGATTTAGTGTGAAAAGAACTTTTTATTCTGAATGCACCAAAATATATTTAATTAGGAAGCATCACATGTACAATAATTGATGGAATCACCTTAAGGAATCCCTTCCCCACTTCCAAAATCTCAAGTGGCACCGCCCCCACCGCTGCATTCATGAGGACATCATAGTACAATGAGGGCGCCATCCAGTTAATCAATCCAGAAGGCAGTAAAAGTTCCTGATACTAAGGGTCCATGTAGGTCTCTGAGACACCATTTCCTCATGCGCCTTATAAATATTGATGCTTTCTAATACAATAAATTAGTCTATATTCTCTCCATCATTTTGCTTTTGTCCTCTTCACCAATTTTCATCTTTAAGCCCCATTTTTGGACTTCAGCGGCATTCAAAAGAACTGTTACTTCAAGAGAAGTGGTACACACTACAAGGGTCTCCAAGCCGTCCTAAGTTAGACCATCTATCACGAAAATGGAGAATACTAGAATTCATTTAAAATTGATCTGCTGATCAGTCAAGTAGCATTGCTCAATGGATTAGTACCTTTCAGTATTAAGTGCCACCCATGCATCCTGATAGTTTTTAAATTTAAGGCCACGTTCCAGTTCTCTCTACCTCAATTGACAGATCTCAATATCAACTTCAGTATGAGAATCTCAAAGGCATTGTTCAATAGTTAATAAATGGCATCTACTCTGTGGGTGCTCGCTTCAGCAGCTCCAACAGCTCCTGAGCCTTTTCCATGCTCTCTATAATGCAGAATCTTTGTACCTCAGCCCAGCTGCCAGTGGTGGAACAGAACCTGTGAACTGATCGCTACCATCAGAACTTTGTTCACCCAATTATATTTATCACCTCCTTAAGACAGTCTGGCTGCACCATCATGAAGTCTCCTGACAACTGGGGCTTATCCAGATCTTGCACTCCCACATCAATTTTACAACGTGGCCTCCTCTTTTGTCCATGACAACTAGACGGCCATTATTGATAATTGCCTATTAATCAATTAAGCCTGAGGCCAAAATTTGGCATTGGATAGCAGGATATCTAGCTCTCTTAAAGACCAAATGCATCAGAATTTTCATTCTTTGAGCATTTGGAATAAGCGCCTCCACAATGTTGGAATTCTGGTATAGACCGTGCAAAAACACTATTGGAATCTGGCTTCTCGTTACTAAACCTATAGGAGCAAAGGACCTGAAGGGTCTAGGGGGCATAAAGGTCCCAAAGGCGTGAGGGAACCAAAGAACCAGAAGGTCCCCGTAGACCTTTTGGGCCCTCAGGCCCAAGGCACCTACTCTAGAGACCTCAAGGACCCTTGGCAAAAGTATGTTTTTGCAGCCTTAGACGCCTTATTAAAAAACCTGAAGTGTAGCCCAGGGATAAAAATTGAGTAGACAGAGTCCTCCTTGACCCTAGGGTCTCCGTTGAGGCATTTTCAGAGGATAGATAATTTTAGATCAACACCAAGATTTTCAATAGCCAATTATCTCATCACGAACAAACCTGTCAAGGGTTCAAGACCCGTTTGACCATCATTGAGGGCCAGCCTCTCCTTCAGTTTGCTGATATCCAAGCCCTAAAGGAGCAGGCTGCCAATAAGTCTTCCATTTCATCCATCAATCAAAACTGGTATGATACATTGAGGACCTCGAGGACGTGAGATGATTATCAAACCAGCAGGTCTCCAGCGACTATAAAGAGACTGAGATTTCCAAGCTAGCTTTTAATTCCTAGCATTAAAAACCCTATATTCTCCTCTTGTAACTAACTTCAACCCTTTTTTTAAAAGAGGGTCATTTCTGACCAGAGAAGCATCGCCTCTTTCCTGTATGATTTGAGAGTTCCATGGAAGAAGCCATGACCACAGAAAGTGAAGCATATCCACTCCTGCTTTTACAGCACTTATTGGGAGATTATGACTCCCCACTTGAAAGAAATGATATGCCTGGGAACAGGTCCATACGGCCTTATCCAAGAATCTTGCAGCAATCAAGTCCAGGCAATCAAAAATAATAATTCATGGGTATCCACCTGAATAAAGAGGAAAGCCTCATGAATTTCGCTATTCATTTCTATTCTCAGATGCAGCCCTTGGATATTACCAATCATATTACCCTGGATGGCATCATTACCGCTGTCATCTCCACATTAAGATCTTATCCTGAGGGCCAAATGCATATAATTGGCAAAAGAACGGATTAGACTTCATTTAAAAAATTAAAAAGCGATTAACAAGATCCCTGCATCAGCCCTGCACACTAAGGCTATCCCTTCAAATTCTTCCGACAATTCTCAGGTCCATGTGGTCAAGAACCAAAAGAAAATCCAACTCCAATGCACCCACTGCAATGGTTTCCAACACAGCACTAAGACATGCTGGAAACGACTTGCTGAGGAGGCGGGAAAAGAGTCATCAGCATGAAGAACGAGACACTCCATGCTGAAATCCCTATCATGCCTCAAGAATTGCCCATGGCCTTAAACAAACCTGGAGCTATTGTACATGAAGAAGAAGTATTGGTACCTGTTGACATTAAAATGATGCTGATTAACTTTTCCAATGACTTTCCCATGTTTCTCTTGCTACCTCCCCAGTTCAGAAGTATAAATACCCATGTTGTAATGGGCAGGTTCTTTCCAGTAATGAACAAAGGTATTGGTAATACCAACCAGGTAATAATCCATAAACTTGATAAAACCCCAGATAGTGTTCTGAAAGTATGCATACCACTATGATAATGTTAAAACCATCCTTGGATAAGAGTTTAGAAAATACTTAATCCTAACAATGATTTTGACCCCAGATGAGAGAAAATAGAGGTTACCTTAGGTGGCAGAGTTCACTATCCTGGAAAAAGGCGTTCATCATTATATATAGTTCAATAAAATTAAAGACTAAAAATTTTTTTAAAGGTATGTTTTATTGAGCTACTGAGTAAGAACACAGAATTAAAGGATAAAAATCTACTTGATTCTTTTTTATAGTATATTAATAACCTCTAAGACTTTTGTTTAGTTTTATGAAATTATTAGTCTGCAACAGTTGATAATTTTGATTATAAAAAATGGAAGTAAATTATTGTGTTTGATATAAATTATAATATACTTAACAATGATTTAAGTAATAAGTGGAAATGATCATCAATTGCATCATAATAAATTCAAAAGTCCTTATTTTAGACCTAATGGTCTAGTTCTGATATAGTTGATCTTTGATAAAGATGATTAAAGTTTGGTTCTATTTTTATAGAACAAGTTTGTATGCAAAATGGGATATTACTACGTTTTCTTGGGAGCTACTACATTTTTGAACCCCTATAAATAGGGGTTCTTTTTGAGGCCTGCATTAGAGGGAATCTGACATTAATGCCATAAAATATTAAGTAGTTCCTGATTTTGGAGCTTAATTTGTTGGATCCCTTGAAAGTATGAAAGGACCTTGATTTATTAATATACTTTGCCCCAATTGGGTGGCTTCTTCCCTAAAATTTTCATTATTATTATTATTAAAAATATTGTTTTATTTGTTATTAGAGAACTTGGTAGTAACACTATGATGGTTAGAAATAACCTGTACTGTCACACATGTCACATTTTAAAGTCCATAAGTTTCAATCCTCGTCATATACAATAATGGCTCTCCCATGAACGTCATATAATCCAAATTGATGAAGCGTGTCAAAATTGCTCCATACTGTAAGTCCTGGGGACCAGCCCTTGCAACCGGATAGGGACCAGCACCCCTTCCAGACGAAAAGGGGCCCCAAGGCTCCAGTGGACAATCTGCCACAGCTGAGCGACCTAGCCCACGTGATAGATGAGCGCTGGGTGGCTGCTTTCCCCCCAAAGATATCACTCCCACTCTTCCCCCTCCTCAATCTTGGTAAGTTTGATAGAAGTAGTCTTCAGGGAGATTGTGCACACCAGAGGGCATGAACAGGACCCTGGGACCACCCACTCCCCAGACAAACTATATCAGAATTTTGAGAAAAAAGCAACTCCCAACGTCAGAACTTGGCCTGCAAACTTCAGACTGGGTGAGCCAGTCTGGACTGGCCTGCACTTGGAAATCAGATTTGGATATTGTTTGGATCTTGAATCAGGCCCCAAACAACTCAGACCATCTGGACCAATGATCCAAAATGGACCCAGGGAGTTTGGATCGCACAAGTAGCTTAATTGAGGGATCAGTTTAAGTTGCAAATAATCTGATCCAAGGACCTCTGCCTCCTGGGGAAAATCTGGAACACCTAAACCATGTGAACATGCTGACTTAGATGACCAGAACTCAGATTGGTAGCATTGACTTGGTTTGACCCCAAGAATCTGAAAAATTTGCAAAAGTTTTCTTGACTTTTGCCAAAATCTGGAGCATCATCCTACCTCCCTCCAAGCCAGCCAGCCAAATCCCATCGCCAACCCCCAACTGACCAATCCCTCAATACCTTCCCCATGCATTTAGCCCAGTTTTTAAGGAGACTGCTTTGGCTGAGGGTATTTGTCAGTTCATTCTCTTTTTTTCACTTAATATAATTTGAAAACCCCATATTGTTTGCCGCATCCTCCGTCTACCTTATTAAATTTTACAAAAATTCCACCAATTGATTTAACGAATTGCACCATCACCCAAGTCCTCCTGCTGATGTTTGCCAATTTGGGTTATCAGATTGCTCGATCTTGCCACAAGGCAGCGGATCATGATTGTGATGATCTGCCTCACTACCAACAACAATCCTGCTGCTTTGTTCATTTTTGTGCATCCATTTAATGGAGACCCTCTGTCCGCTTGGTCACCAGGTCCTCCAAAACTGCTCCCCGGCTAGAGCAGCACTTGAGCGCCCCTGCCCCACCGCTTGTGGACTTGGCTTCCATAGCTGCCTCAGCCACCGCTGATTCAGCCTGCCAGTGGGACCTAGAGTCCCCCTCCAGGGAAATCTTGGTCCCAACCCCTATCATGGGTTTTACTATACCTCCGCTCACACTTCTAACCATGTGGCAGCCTCTGTGTCATCCCTCGCTGGTGCGCAAGCCCCCTTATCAGAATCTGAAGGCCAGAAACTGCAAACCCTGGAGGATTTGTTGTCCTCCCTGCCTCTCCCGCCCATGGGTGTTGCCCCATAAGACTCACGGTTGCCCCCAATGCAAACCAGATGGTTGCATTGGGGCCTTTGGTATGTTACTGAACTTTTACTTACCTCACATCTCCCATAGAACCCCACTTGTATCAGTCGCCCAGACTGCTATGCCTTTGGCATTCTGGGCCCTCCACTTGGAGCCCAGTTTAGTTCTTGTTAGCTGAATCTGTGACACATACTTGCTACACTATATGGAACACAGCACAGCTGGCCCACAATGTACCCAATCTATAGGGCCTATTCTTCCCAACCTATCTGATTTGGGAAAGATCTCTGTAAATACCCCCACCATTACACTGGATAGCGCAAGTTATGACCTTCTTCTTGGGACTCAGTTTCTTCAAGAATACTCAGCAGTAGTAAATTATGATGACGTATTTTTATCTCTACTGAGGGCATTTAGTCCCCATAATCTTTAAAGCTTCCCATGACTCTAAGATGGATGTCAAGGCCTGAGATTGCTTATAAGAGAGTGAGGGCTGAATCAACCGACTCAAATATCATATAAGGGTCTCTTTGGTATAACTGCCCCACCTGCCGTTGATGGACAATAAGGCATGACGATCTACTTACTTAGGGTGACCACTTTACCTCCAAAGTCCCAAGACATTGCCAACACCCTGGCTCATGTTAACATCCCCTCCAGATACCTGCTGGAAATCTGAGGCCTAGACAACTTATCCACCAAGGAAGTGCTAACCTTCCTGGAATCTAGATCCACTTTATGCCAGATCTATATCAGTGTTATTAGCTAACCTTAACAGACCCAAGGTAGTAGGACCAAACAGTCTCACCGCCTATGTCCTCCTCTAATGGTAGAGGCTATCAATGACGTCTGTAGTTTTGGGAGTCTAAGGGACTTTGGGTTGGATATAGCCCGTTGGTAGCTCTGGTTGACAACAGTAATGGGAAGGATCTCACTGAAGATCAACAGTGCAAAGTTTGATAATTTTTGAAAGTTTATTCAGACCTATTTTCAGCTTGAACCTACGACTTTGAAAGGATGAACAGGGTTTTACATCATGTGGAGACTGAGGACACTGCCCCCTTCCTGTCTCGACCCTATTGATTGAGTAAGGTTGAAGAAGACCAGGTGGTGATAGAGCTTAGACACCTACTCAAAGCCAGACCCGTTAGTTTCTTTGTGCAGCCCTTAGGCCTCTCCCCTCCTGCTGGTTCAGAAAAAAGATGGCAGCTATTGTGTGTTGATGAACTATCAAAAGCTCAACTCTATCACCAAGAAGATAGTTATCACTTACCCCAAATTGATGACTCTCTCCGACTGCTTGCTTGATTGCAGTACTTTTCTTCAATAAACCTTACCAGTGGATATTGAAAAATGGAGATCTCCCCTTAAGATTAAGGCAAGTGGGTTCTCATAGGCAACAAAACCTATTCAAGCCCACAAGGATGTCCTATGTTTTCTGTAATGCTCCAGTCACTTTCCAACGCACCATGGACGGGATCCTCAGGAACTTGAAGCTATCATGTGATCTCGTCTACTTTAAAAACATCACTGTCTTTTCACGAACTTTTAATGGAAACGTCAAACACCTTTGGGAAGTTCTTGTTTGGTTCAGGAAAGCATTAATAAAGCTCAAACTTTTGAAGAGCTCATTCTTCCGGTCGAAAATGGAGTTTCTGGGACACAAGTTCTCAAAGGATGGCATCCAGCCCATGCTGGACAAAGTTATGAAATAAAAAAATGTCGCGCCCCCAGAGCCTAAGGGATATTCAGGTATTCCTTGGCATGGTGGGTTACTATTGTCAATTTATCCCTCGGTTTGATGACCTTGCCAAGCCTCTATTTTATCTCCTCAAGAAGAAAGTACCTTTTGAGTGGCAGCTGGAACAAGGAATTCCATTAATGCATTAAAGTCCGCTCTCTGCACTAAACCCATTAAACCACCCACGCTGTGACCAACCTTTCTTGCTGTTCATAAAATGCAAGTGATGTTTCTGTTAAAGAAATTTTAACCTAGAATGATGAAATCAGGTTACCCACCCAGTGGCCTATTCTATTAAGACTCTGGGTAATTCTGAACTAAACTATAGTGTTATCAAGCAGGAGTGCCTGGCTGTCTTGCTATCGACCAAAACATTTTTGCCCTATCTATATGGCGCCTACTTTACCATCATCACTGATCATTCCTCTCTCTGGTTGCTCCAGCAGATGAAGGACCCTGATGGCTGTTTAGCAAAAAGGACCTTAAGACTGCAGAATTATAAATTACCCAATGTTCATCACATGAAGCACTCACCAAAGCACTGACGGCATCTCTAGAATGTTGGTGCTGGCTGCTTTGACCCCAAGGAAGACCAAATGTGTGATTTTATTTTTCAACCTGAACGCTGTGTTTTGAAAACTCCTGAGATCCAAGCTGATCTCCAAAGGATGAACTGAGATATTCAGATCAAGGATGGGTTGCTATATAAGAGGGTCAATAAGAAATGACTCCCTTATATCCACCTTTCTTCACAAACTAATATCATCCTAACAGGCCATACTACAGTGGGGCATGGGTCATTTAAGAAGACTCATGAATGGTTGAATTCAGAATGTTTCTGGGACTGAATGGTGGAAACCATCAAGGGGTCCTATATACCTATATAAATTGGCAATCTCAAAACTGTGCCAGTCCTCAATACCATCACTCAGCCGTTACCCTGACGGGACCCTACAATTTCATTAGCATTGATGTGATAAGCCTTCTCCCCACTGGGTTGAATGGCCATAAATATATCCTCTTAGCCATGGAACAGCTACCCAAATGGGTTGAAGCAAAACCGGTCCCCGCTGCCACTGCAAAAGCCATGGCCCTTTTCCTTATTAATCCATTTTAACACAGCACGGATTCCCACAAACTTTACTTTTGTAAAATGGGTTAAATTTCACCTCGCAGGTATTCCAGGAACTTACTCTGCTTTTTTCACTAACCAAAGCTCTACCGCCCCTTATAACCCAACACTAATGGGGCAGTGGAATGTGCTAACAGAACCTTTGTCTCTATTTTATGGAAGATGGTAGCCTTTGACCCTGGTCTCTGGAATTATTATCTGCCCAGCGCTTTGCTTGCCTATATATTAAACTACCACCAAGTCACTAAAATGTTTCTCTTTAAAGCTCTATATGAACATGCTCCTCAGATCCCAAGTAGCGTTCAGAATTTGCAAAACCTCCACTCATGAGAACTATGATCTAACTATGAAGACCTTAGCTGATGAAATTGTCCAGCCTTAAGACCTAGCCATACAAGGCATTGTAACCACCACCAGAAAAGAGAGATCCCAATTTAATATCAGCTGACTATTCTTACCCTTTTTTCAATTAGATGACTCCGTTCTCTTTTAACACCACTGTACTGGAGGTCAACATAGGAAGCTCGAAATTCTTTTGCCTGGACCTTATAAAGTCATTCATAAGGTGAACTCTGAGTACTCCATTACCAATGTCAATCAGAGGACAGTGGTAAATCGAGTTTTTGGCCTGTTCCTCTTGCCATATACTCTCCTCTAACAGGATTTTGAGGGGGGCGATGTAAGGATTTGAGAAGATGAGAAAACCTAAAATCCCTACTATTAAATCAAGACTTGACAGATTGACTTTAAACTAGAACAAATGGAACCTTATCCTGAAGGCACCAAAACTTGATTTTATCAGGAAGCATCATGAATATGATAATCAACGGAATCACCTTCAGGAATCCCATTTGCACTTCCCAAACCTTGAGAGGTGCCACCCCCACCGCTGCAGTTATGAGGATGATACATTACAACAAAGGCGCCATCCAGGTGTTCAATACAGAAGGCAGTAGAGAGAACTTGACCCATTGAGGCCACGCAGATCTCTGTGTCACCATTTCCCCATGCGCCCTATAAATATTGACGTTTTATAACACAATATAGTAGTCTATAATCTCTTCATCTTTTCGTTTTTTGACCTCTCTGCTAATTTTCAGTTCAAGCCCATTTTTAAACTTTGGCTACAGTAAAGTGAACTTTTTATGTCAAGACCCATTGTGTGTAATGCTGGATCTGGTTACAACTGTCCATTTATATATTTATAGTTTTTAATCTGATGGTGCAGCTGGAGTTTCCACTGACCCTTAGGCACGTTACCACTTATCCACCCCATTTCACTTATGTCCAGTATTTAAGACTCCCCATTTTTAGTTTTCCCTCATTTAAAAGTATATATGGGTTTGGGCTGCAATTTTCATCCCATTTTTTACTTTAATAAAATATTATATTTTGGTACACCTTAAATTTTGCTTTTGTTAAAGTATGCCAATCCCCAACAGCTTTAGGCAATGTAGCGGGATTTTGCCTATAACATATACCTCATACATCCTTCTTGCCCTTTAATATTCTGCTAGCATCATGTATGTTGTAAATTCTTTTAATAATTGCATAGTTAGAAGGTTAAATATTATTTAATCTGGAGGAACAAGAGGTAATGACTTGGCTAGTTTCATATGGCTTATTTTTGGTCTGGTTTCAATTTGTGTGCTTTTCATATTGCGTTTTGTTTTAGGTACTCATATTTTTTAAGTAATTGTTGTAAAAAATTAAAAATGTAGGAACTCATTATATAGTTGGTACAATAAAAACGTTTTTCTTTTATAGATTATATATAATTTAAGATACAGTTAGTCATGAAGTTAAAAGTTCCTTTTTGCACCAGACCATTTAATTTCTAGGATACAAAATACTTAGTCATCAATTTAACAAGTTGATTAGTGATCTAAGTTACATAAAGATTTATATAGCTCTGACTGAGATGGTAAATTTCAGGTCTATATATTGTAGAATGTGTTATCCTACAATAGGGCAGATTATAAGCTTATCCTAGACCGCTTTATGTGAAATCTACTAAAAGCATTAAATGCACTTTAAGATTAAAATAATTAGTAGAGCACTTACTCAAAGGTGAAAAGGTTTGTAATATATGTGGAGCGTTTTACAATATATTGTTTACCTTTAAAAAGTCTAAGGCTTTTACCAAAAATCTATTGGTAAGCTAGTTTTGTCAAGACTAAAGAATGCCATCAAACTCTGTTTTAGTTTAATTTTAGTGTAGAACTCAATGTATCATGATTATTATACTATGCTAGTGATTAACAGCTGCATTAGTAAAAGTAAATTTTCCTTGGTTTACCACTATCAATAAAGTAACCCACTCACCTTTATATCATATCTTTATTTATATAGATTTTTAAAAAAGGTGTCCACCTTATTGCAACTATTACAATGCTAAAAATAAAGCATTTCATTCTTTTTATATAACCTTGCTTTTATATAGTCTCACACTTTATTAATGATATTATAAAGAATAATCATAACATGAGCATTTTCTGCAAAGCAACAAAGGAAGATAAGTTAGATACAAGAGTTAAATCATAGTGAAACTATTATTATGAGAAAAATATTACTTATACCTCACTTATCATCTATGACAATTCTGGCCATATCAGCACCAAAGTGCCAAATCAGGCTAAGCATGTGCAACCTTTTTAACTGTGGAAAGAATATTACTTTTATTCTTGAGGTTAACTTTGTATAACATTTACATAACTTATCTCAGTGTCAAACAATGAGACCTCTTAGTTGATTAATTACGCTCTGTAATCAACCCTACCCTTGAGATGATCCTTCTATTATGTCCAAAATACATATATTGACTTCTACTATGATACATTATTGGAGATAATTTAGGGTAATTATATAATGAAGTAGTTAGAATAAGAATGTAAAAAATAGTTGTAAATTAATTTTAATTTACAATGGCTTCAAGATAATTGGTAGAAGGTAGGCTATATTCATGTTAATATGTTTCCTCACATGTAAATCTTTGTTAAAGTTCACTTTTTGACTTAAGAACGCTCTTAATATTTTTGATGCATTCAAACCTCATGTAGAATTTGTTTTGGCTTTTTAAAGATACACTTCTTGGTTCAACTGAGTTGTCCTTAATCTGTTTTATAAATATTACTTGAATGTACCTTGTTTCTTTATCAATGTAATAACCACACCGCCAGTTTCATTAAATTTAGTTGCATGATTATCAAAAAATACAATGCAATCCATTGCTGTAAGACTTAATGTTAATCACTTTTTTTCACTAGTTTACATAACCAATATCTATTGTAGTTTTTTGTCAAATCTTTCAAGCCTGAATTTTTTAGTCCATCATTGTTTATATTTGATAGGATTGTTACCCATCTCATTTGCATTTTATTTTTGCATATTTTAATTTAACAAATCAGCAATCTCATGGGTCTTAAGGTCATTTCTAAGGATCTGTTATTTGTAGTCTTCAATTCTGACTTAGATGAAGAACCACTATTGCTAACAACAGCTTAATCCGAGATGCCAGACCTCTCAAAACTTCTTTAAAAATAAGGAGTGTTTGCATGTATACAAGTGTGAATGACCTTTGTAACATTTTTCACTAAAAAACTTGGTTCCTCTTCTTTAAAGACTATGGATGGTCCTGACCACATTGCCTAAAGCTTTAACACTTATTTTTGCACATAAGGTATAATAATACTTGAATTTCTTCTATTTTACAGAAAACTAAGTCTTGTTTTGGCTACATTTTTGTCTAGCTATGGTTTTTATTAATATTGCAAATTTTACTATATATGCTATCCAACCATCAACTATTAATTGCTGATAGCTTCATGTAGGCATATTATTGTAATTTCAAAATTATAGGGGTTAATATGGAAGGTAGGGCGGCTTCACACTTATATGACTCCTTAAATGAATACAATTGTATTGCTTAGTTTTAGCTAAAGTAATAACCAAATAAACTAGCGTGCAATTAGATGTCCTAATTAGATTTGTGGTCAATGGCTAACTTATTAAAGATTTAGCTTAGGGTAGCTAATTATATTAACAGATATGTTGGTGGAGGATATGTATAGGTTATATATTACTTTTTTGTCCTAATTATGTTTATCATTATTACTACAATGGAAATAGAGTTTTATACATTGTCTGAAATTAGTACCACTAGGAATCTATGCCTGGTAATTACTTGATTGTAGCGGAGCTTTGTTGCAGCAGTGTCTATGTATGCTTGGACAGCAATGGCTTTGAATCACTTGATAAAATGATTGATTATGATAAGGATAAATTGATTCATGATAAAAGTTCTTGATTATGATCCCATAACATTAATGAAGACATTTAATAAAGGAAATTCAGATGCAATAGTGTTAAGGAAAACTTCTTGATGAATGGTATAAGAGTGCATAGTATACTCATAGTTTAAGGCTTAACTAACATTTTCACTCATTGATTCCCAAATCTTCTGTCCCTTCAGATGTTTATATGTCTTTATTGAATCTTCCATATGAATAAGCTTTGCGCCTTTAAATAACTTTGATTCAATCACTTAGTCTGACATGGTTATTCCACTTTACTTTCATAAACTTCTGAAGTTGACTATATGTTTAGTGAGTGTCTGTTGAGCACTTATTGTTTACAACGCAGACCTCAACTGTTTTATCTTTCTTATCTCCCCATTTTTCCACAATATGATTGTAAAGGCAAGAAATTTCAAAAGTGTTGAGAGACACATTTTGAATCAGGTTGAATAAGAATACACCTCTAATGAATTGACCCTCAACTAATAGAAACCACTTCCTGATGAAGCCATGAATCAATTCTAAACCTCCAAAAATACAAAGGGTCTTATAAATTCTGAAACTCCTTCACTTAGTATAATATGCTAAATTCCTTTGAGAAATATGGACAAAAAATCCTTAAAGAATGAGAAAAATCTTGTCAATCAAAGTGAATAATATACTGAATGAAGGTGTATACATTCAAAGACTATATATATCTCTTGTTTACTTAAGTACGCTATATCATATCCTGAGTGGTTTAATTATTGCTAAAGAGTACACTTTTCTCTAGTGACATATAAAATCACTAAGAAGCCCGCTGACACTAGTATGACTAATAATCGTTTGCATTTGAAGGAACCAACAAACTCCAGAATACTGAAACTGGTACTCCCTGGCAAGTACCTTCTGAGGCTAACAGATGAAGAATTACCTTCCAGATTAAAGATAAATTTAGCAGCGACGGCATATTCTAAGTAGAAGAGATTTAAAAATTTGACAAGAAGGGTCCACTTCAACCAATAAGGTATACCTTTCAGGATAAAAGAGATTTGAAATTTATATTTTTTAATGACATTTATCCTTCTAGAACCTAATGACGCAGCCACTCAGATCTATCAACCAAAGTAGCTGATACTGGGGAAGCTTTCATTTATAAAATACTACATCTAGGAGAATAATTGTTGTAGAAATTAGGTTTGAGATAGTTTGGATATTAGTTGACATTTGCATGAATCTTCTCACAGTTAACAGAAACAACTGCTCAAAAAAATCCCTCTATTAAGACATTATATATAAACTAAAAAGACTAATTTTATTTAAACTCACTCAAAGGCCATAAAGGGCCACATACCCTCACAACATAAATCCATGGCTCCCTCATAGATCAAAAGATCTAGCCAATCCTAAGGACCAATATTCAAAGTGCACTTACCTCTGGAGACTATAGATATTTATTAATCTAATTAAATGAATATGCTTTACTAATTCTTATCTGGTCTAAATTAAATCAAAGTGCATATTCCATAGTGAAAATCAATCTACAAGGAAGCACGCTGACGCTAATTTAACTAGTGACTGTTTAATCATCTTATGTCCAAGAAAATAAATTGTAAAAATGTCAAACTTTAGTGCTTTACACCAGGTTTCCTTTTGAGATTACCAAGAGTTAACTTACCTTCTCAAAGATGAATAAATCTAGTGGAGACAATAACACTCAAAAGGGAAGAAAACATGGATATGGTAAGACTGGTCCACTCTAACCAGCAAGAAATGCCTATTTAGAACACAACATTTACTAAATTACAGCACCAATTTCATTTAGCCTTTGGGACCCTGATGATATGGCCTAACAGAACAAACAAGCCAAAGTAGCCCAAATGAAGAAGAATTTATTTCAAGGAATCTGCATCCTGAAGGACTAACTAATTAACAGAATTCCACAGGGGTTGCACTTAGAGTAATGCCTTATGTACCACAGCCACCATCTAAAGAACAGCAAAGATAGTTGCCCAAACTGAGTCACATTTCCGTCTATTTTTCCATCCTGATCTCCACCAGCAGCTGCAGCTCTTAGTGTTGCATCATATGAAAATTTATAGAAAATCAGCTTAACTCACCAGCTTTGTTACTGACTCCTTAAATTTTATGTAATTGCATCTAACTTCAGTTAGGAGAATAATGAGGCCATTATATATAATCAAAAATAAGTCATAGTCTTCAAGGCCAACTCGCTCAGATTAATAATATAGTTGGTAATTATCTACATGACAAAGCTACTTGACAACTTACGGATGCCTCAACATCCTTAGAAGAATGGTTGGAATGAAATATGACAGAATTGGTACCTCAGTTAATTATACAAGCAACAATTTTATGAAACTCTTCTGATTAATTGACTGTCTTGATCCACCAGTTCAATGAGAGGGCCAATGCCCAATATGCTTTGGAATTACTGTTTAAGAAGTGCCCAGAGGCTCAGAGGGCCCCTGAGGTTCAGACATTCCTTCAGGAACCCCCAGAGATTCTTCAAGCATTGTGCCAATCCAAGACAAAGACCATAAAGTCTGTTTTTTGAACCTGGAGCGCCACTTAAAGGGGATGGCATGAATTAGCAGGATGGATTTTGAGGAAAAATACCTTGATTTTAATTTAATTTTAGCTGCCCTATTTCAGAAGTGGCTACCATATAGTAAGCATGTTTGGATATGGAGTCTTGATAAAAAGCCCATCAAGATACTCTGGATGCCAAGAACAATTGACTTACCACTCAAATTCAGGAATTAGAAGCTCAGCAACAAATAGCGCTTTAGAAACTTCCCAACCAAGCCGTCAAAGATTACACAAAAACATTAAGCTGTTAGCTCCAAAGCTACTGCTGCTTTTTTAAACAATAGAGGTCTGAATTTATAAAAAATTTTAATCTCTTACAGCAACAAAATGACTAACCTCATCTGACTGATTCTTTCAAGACTGAATCTTAAAAGATTAGGAGACCTTCTACCCCTTCCATACATGTTATATCTGAAACGCTCAACTCTTTAATGCCAACTTTTAGAGTATAAATATGCTCTCAACATGAAGTATATTAATACATTTTTTGTACATGAGAACAATATGGAGTTAGACTGTTGCGATTTTGATATAACTGGACAATAAGCCCTCAGCTGTGATGGCGGAATGGATTGGATCTATTGAGTTACTATGAGTATTAATTAATTGAGCGCCTCAACGTAAGGCAATATTAGGTTATTGAGAAATTGCCTTGAATTAGGCGATGGTGAAATAAAGAATGAAGAATTGATGGAACCAATGAGATATGGCAAATTAAATTACTAAGCTGTATAAGTGGTAGCACCCAAAGTTGCTACAATATATGTGAGATGAGATTATCAAAATAGGGGTTGTTAATAGTTTAAGAGAAAAAGCGGAAACAGCAGGAAGCAGCTGTATTAAGAATATTAAATAAAGGAAGTTGTGGGAGCAAGTGCTCCATATTTATTTTGAGACATTTATTCTGTTGTTTTGAGGACGACGATCATCATATCATTAGTCCTAATTGCTCAGTGGGTTGAACCCTGTGAAAAATCCGTCAGCATATCTCTTGAGTATCACCAATTTTATAACAGTGATGCTCACTACAGGGGGCCCATTGATCAATTATAAATGACAAAAACTCAGTTGCCAACTATGTTACATAAATGTTGTTTTGATAAATATCCTACCTAACACTCTGGCTCATTTGACTATGTGGAGCTAGAACTGGCATTGGATGCTGTGTTAAAAAACAAGATGAACTGCTCCAGGAGGCTTACTGCACTAAGCTGCCCCCATTCAATTGGGAAGGGAATATTCATGGGTACTTTAAGCGATTTGAGATTGCAACTGAAGGAGTCTCAGATTGACAAAGAGCAAAACTGTTGATTTTCTTCCTTGGATGTTAGAAGTGCTGATCAAGTCGTCTGTTATCTTTCAGATAGTTCCCTTATATACTAAGAATTCAAAGACATGGTGCTGCAGTTGTAGAGTGGAACTGCAAAGATGTCCCACCGGATGGTCAAAATTTTGACCATCAAGTTTCAGTGGAATGAAACTCTCACTATGTTTGTGAGCAATTTACGGTGGAAGCTCACATGCTAATTGGGGATGGAGTTTTATCCAAAGCTGATGTGTGTATTGCGATGACTTCTGCTGTGAAGCCATACCATGAGTTACATAACGTAATGGCTCCACTGTTGGATGAAGAAGTACCTTTTCTTAAACTTGTTTAGCTCTTTCACCATATATCAGCCAACTTCCCTCCACCTAATGCCGAGCAGAATCTTTCTGCTATAACTGCTGTACCATCATACTTGGGGAACTTTGTCAGTCTAGTTCAGGTTTCACCAAGTTATCATCAGCAGTTAAACGTCCACCCCATTCCTGCCTATCATCCTCAGGCCAGCTATTGCCCTAGACCTGTTTATGCTGATCATTTCCAGCCCAACTCTTGCTGTGCTTTGTTTCGCATTAATCAAGGACGTGGGTCCTATGGAGTCAGCTGTTTCAAATGCAGTCGTCAGGGGCATCTGGCACAATAGTGCCCTAATCAACTGGTATCTTGTGTACAGCTGGAACAGTATGGTAAGGGAAAAGTCAGAGCGGAGTAGAGAAGGGACTCTCTATCTCCACTATACCAGGCGTCCCACCTGAACCCAAACTAGAATATTCAACGGAAGTTCCCTTGCACAATGAGTCAGTTTTATATCAGCAGCCGGTTGGAGGGGTGAATGTTTTGACACAAGTACAGTCAGTGGCTATGTAGAAAAAGGGTCTCAGATGAAGGTCAGGCTGTACGCTCATCAAATGTTCAACCAAGTAGCCCCTGAAAAGTTAGACCCCTCCTCAGATGCACCTTTATTACAAGCAATAAGCATCGCTCTTCCAGTCAAAAATATTATAAACAATACCCCAGAATTGGTGAGGGTATTGCATGTTTTCTTGGAAACAGAGATTTTTAAGATGTCCATTTTATAAACAGTTGAGATGCATCTTACTCTGAATGCAAATACTGCGACCTGGTTGTAGCTAAGACCCAAGTCTGTGCTATCATAGATACTGGCACCCCTTTCAACATAGTCTCCACCAAATTGGTGTCCAGGTTGGCATTAAAACCGGATTTGAAACACCAGATGGTATACGGCACTGCTGGAAAGAAAATACAGTCTCTGAGGGTGCATACAGTGCCCTTCTGCTGAGGTTTGGTTCTATTGTTGTGGTAGCTCCTGCTATTGTGTCACTAAATACCAATTATGATCTGTTAATTGGAACTGCCTTCTTGCGCACTATGAGGCTGTTATCAATATGATGAATGAATTTTTGAAATATTGAGTCAGTAAATCCCAATTCATTTTACCAATAGAGGAGTACCAAATGACCTGGTGCATATGGGGAATATTAATCTAGCTTATAGCGATGGAGTAGTTCCAGTGCACTACCATTGGTTAAATGGTAAAACCTGGGCCCTTCCTCAATAGATATATGAATATCAAGGGCTGCCGCTCAGAGCTGCTGGACCTATATATTCCATCCAGGCATCAAGTTATAGTGAACACTGACTTGGTCGTTGAATTTCTAGACAGACTCTATGGGGAGGTTATTGGGCCATATCAGCAATCACGGTTTGAGCCCCACGTTCCCCCAGGCATTATTTTACCAGGGCAGGGGGAGTTCAAGGTTTGCTTGCAAATCTACAAATGGTACCACTGCAAATCCACTGCCACCAAATAGTAGCATATTTACACTTAATCCCCATTGAGGAGGTTCTTTTGGTTCATGACTTTGGGTCACTGGAGGAATTTGGTCTGCCTTCCACACCACAGCTCAGTATAATGGCAGTTTTTTTACGTGATGAATGAATAAGGCTTTCAGAATCACAGAAGGATAGGGCAACTGCTTTATTTAGAAA
The DNA here is from genome assembly GCA_022478985.1 of Massospora cicadina. Classification (NCBI taxonomy): domain Eukaryota; kingdom Fungi; phylum Entomophthoromycota; class Entomophthoromycetes; order Entomophthorales; family Entomophthoraceae; genus Massospora; species Massospora cicadina. The sequence goes on from JAKSZP010000205.1 coordinate 60,781, forward strand.
ATATAAAGAGATTTTTGCTGTTGATGACCATGAATTAGGCTGCACGTGGGGGGTGGTTCAAAAGCTGGACACTGTAGATCATCCTCCCATCAGGTCAAGGCCGATCTGCCAATAAAGGGTGGCGGAAGAAGTAGTAACTGAGGAAATCGACAAGCTATTAGTGCAAGGGATGCTTGAACCATCAAAGAGTCCATGGGCTTCACCTGTTCTTATTGTAAAAAAGATGACAGCACCAACCGCGTATTAATAGACTACCAAAATCTCAACAGCATCACTAAAAAGGATTCATATCCTTTACCACAGATTGATGATGCTTTAGATTGGCTAGGGGGAGATCGTTTCTTGTCAGCTATAGATCTGATCTCAGGCTATTGGCAAATTGAGTTGCCACCGGTGGAGCAGGATAAGTGCGCAGTAATCACATCTAAGTTCTTATTCAGCCAACCCAGATGCCACAAGGGCTGTGTAATGCCCTGGCTACATTTCAAAGGGCAATGGACACTATTTTTGAGGACCTAAAACTATTGTGCATCCTTGTATACCTTGATGACATTAATGTTTTCTCCCAAACCTTCTCAGAACACCTCGATCATCCAGAAGCTGTATTTCGCCGGCTTGCTGAGGCCAACATCAAGATCAAACCCCAGAAATGCCACTTCTTTAAGCACCAGCTGGAGTACCTAGGGTTTGTGGTTGATGTCACAGGGCTGAGACCTCAACCAGCTAAAGTGGAAGCCATTAAAAAATGACTCCACCCAACAGTAAGCGGGATATACAGGTCTTTTTGGGAATGGTCAGATATTACCAGCGCTTCATCCCTAACTTCAGCTGTATTGGGGGCCCACAATTCGAGTTATTAAGGAAAGACACCATTTTGAATGGACATAACAGCAGCAACGCGCTTTTGATACGCTCCAAATGGCACTGATCAGCGCGCCGGTGTTACATTTTCCTAATTTCAAAAAAAAGAAAATCATTCAGATGGATGCATCTTTTCCGCCGTGTAGGCAGTCCTATCCCAAAAAGATGAGATAGGAGAGGAGCACCCCATAGCATATTGCAGTTGTAGCTTGAACAGCCATGAGCGCAATTATATCATGACCAAAAAGGAGTGCTTAACAGTGATCTATGCCTTTAAGCAATTTTGGGTGTATTTGCGTGGGGTGAAACTCAAAGTTGTAACGGAGCAAGCCTCACTACGCTGGTTATAAAATCTGAAAGAACTGGAAGGGCGTCTAGCCTGAAGGGCTCTTAAATTGCAGGCATACAATTTTGAAATTCTTCATTGACCTGGAGAAAAACACCAGAATGCTGATTGTTTATCGAGATTGCCAACAATTGCAGTTACATCAGACGTAAGTGATATAATGTTCAACAAAATGATATGTGGGAAGTCTGATGACGAACCACCCCAAGTGAACAAAGCGTTAAATGAAATGAGAGAAAATACCTTCCAACAGAATGGAGAACTGTATAAGCGGATTGGCGATTTTACATTGAATTTTCCGCAAACCTCAGCCCAGCGGAAATTATTATGAGCGCCCACAAGGCAGTCAAACATGGTGGAGTGCGTAAGACAATGGAGTTGTTGCGCCCTTGGTACTATTGGGAAATTATATTCTTTGATGTGCTCAAAACCATTTCCTGTTGCCATCAGTGCCAAGTGGAGAAGCCATTCCGCCGTAAGACTTTGTATCAGGTAGTGAAACCACACTTTGCTTGGCATACTATTTCCCTGGATGTCTTTGGTCCCTTGCCAACAGAAGCTAACTGGTGTAAAGACATTCTTGTGGCTATCAACCACTTGACCCAGTGGGTCAAAGCAAGGGCAATACAAGATTTGGGGTCATTTACAGTGGCTAAGTTTTTAATGGAGTGTCTTATTCAGTGACATGGATGCCCTCAGTTTATTCTCACTGACAACAAACTAACTTCTCCTCACATATCCTCCCCAAACTGAACGAGCTTATGGGTATCCACGGGGTTCTAACAACCCCATACCACCCCAAATCTAATGGAATGATCAAATGAGTGAATGAAACTCTGGTGAATATCCTACAAAATTAGTAATGGATTGACCATCTGATTGGACCTCCCTTCTTTCCACTGCCATGTTCGCCTATAACATCAGTTACCATTCCACCACAGGAGTTTCCTTTTCAACTACTATACTTCTGACACCCAGCTCTTCTAGCATTACTTTATTTGTGTGTGGAAGACACTGGCAGAATGGAACCCCACCGCTATCTGACCAACCTTGCAAACATTATGATCAAATTGCAGACTGAAGCATATTCCTTCGGCTTAGCCAAAAAGATCAGGAATCAGGATGCCAATCAGGTACGTTGTAAAAGGTTGGCTTAGTTCAAGGAAGGTGATATGGTTCTCTTCCATGACCAAAATGGATTCTGCCAGAAACACAAGTTGGCCAACATCTGGATTGGGCCATTCAAAAATATTGAAAAGACAGTTGTGGATGCATATACTATCAAGTACCCCACTAGCGGTCAAATCATCAACTGAGTGCATGCAAACTTTCATGCATATAGGAAAGAGGAGACTTATCATCTAGTCAAAGGGAGGTACTGTTGCGATTCTGATATGACTGGACGATAAGCCCTCAGTTGTGATGGCGGAGTGGATTAAATCCAACGAATTACTATGAGTATTGATTAATTGAGCGCCTCAACATAAGGCGATATTAGGTTATTGAGAAATTGCCTCAAATTAGGCGATGGTGATTTTAATGAATAAAGAATTGGTGGAGCCAATGAGATATGGCAAATTAAATTACTAAGCCGTATAAGTGGTAGCACCCAAAGTTGCTACAATATAGGCGAGACAAGATGAACAAAAGGGGTTGTTAATAGTTTAAGAGAAAAAACGGAAACAGCAGGAAGCAGCTGTATTAAGAATATTAAATAAAGGAAGTTGTGGGAGAAAGTGCTCCATATTTATTTTGAGACATTTATTCTGTTGTTTTGAGGACAATGATCATCATATTATTGGTTCTAATTGCTCAGTGTGTTGAACCCTGTGCAAAATCCGTCAGCGTATCTCTTGTTTATTGCCAATTTTATAAAACAGCCATTTATAGAAAGAAAGTTTAACTCATGCTGACCAGTCTTGAATATAACGCCTTAGAGATAATGATACCTTATGCTAAGGAATGCACCTCCTGAGATCAAATAAAAACGTCCCTCACAAAGGAGTATGTAGCAATTTGCCCCTATTTAATTGGAAGCAAGCCTGTTTGCGCCTCTACTATATATAAATAGAATTGTGTGTTGACTTTAGCAACTTCTTTTTGTTTTATGACTCAAGCGTTAGTCTCTGACTAGGTCAGCTTGAACAATGCTTTAGCTGCCGTGGTATCTACTTTCTCCTCCGACCACAACCTCACTCTACATCTACAAAAAAATAAAGAAGCACTTTAATTAATCTTCAATAATGGAGAGGCTATTATGGAACTTCCTGAACCCAAAACACGTCACACCTCAACAAGTAATTGGTCTTGATCTCATATCCAAAAATTGAAAAAATTAGAGTCTCAGTTTAAATATGATCTCTGTTCCTATTATGGGTTTTTCAATCATTAAGAGAATCAATGCTGGAGGAAGAAGTCAGATTATGAGGAAAAAGAGGCTTCAGACTAGGGTGCAGGCTCCCTAAGTTGAAAATCTACACCTCAACAACTTCCTAAGAATCTAACACCTACTGAGTGTTTTATTGTATCTACTTTAGATAGATTTGACATCCCCAATGCACTTGTAGGAGATAAAGTATGCCGTTAATCTTAATATGCTCTGGATAAACCCTCTGATTCCCTTTAAAAGTTTCTTTAGATGAAATGCTATCTACTCCACCCCTCAATTTTTATCTGATGTTAATTGGGTAGAGGTAGTGGTACACAAATTAAAAGTCTTGGCTAAGTGTTGGCACTGGTTCCTCCTATAAACTTCATCTCCTCTTGCTTGACAAAGAGCATTAAGGTCTTTACTGATCATAATCATAAGTTAGGCTAATAAAAGGCGGAACCCCCATGCACATGATCTGATGCTTACTCACCGTTACCCATTTAGTTTGGGGATTTTATGATGGCAGCCATGAAATTCTAGTAAACAGTGACATCTATGATTTATACATCAGCACTCAGTTCCTAGCCATTTTTTGGCAGTAGAAATTACCCATAAACACCTGTATTCTTTATACTGGGTTATCCTGTTCCGCTCATCATTCAGAACTTGTCTAAGTTAAAATAGAATAGAAACCCCCAAAGTTGCCTGATCAAACATCCCATTTCCATTAAGTGAATAGAATATCAGTTAAAAGGATCAAAGGATAAGCTATTTTAATCCGTCATCAATGCTCCTGAGGGAAATCTCTGTTTCCACATAAATAGTGCCTTCATTTTCCCTAAGTACCAAATACTGGCGGAGAAGTGGATCCAAGTACTATACTCTCAGCTTAATTGTTAAAGATTTATGGAGAAAACAATCCATCGATATTTGAACCTCTAGCTTGCCCAGATATTCTTGACCCAGCATATTGTGGTCACATTACTGTATTGGCGGACAATTTCAGTGATCAACCTATGACTGTGGCTCATAATCACACAATAGCTTATCTCTGCACCTTACCAATTGCTCAAGTTGGTTTTATCTCTGGCTGAAGATATCTGATTGACTGAGGACTTTATGAACCCACTATTATAGCCCAAAGGGAGATAATGATCTGTTATCACTTGCTAGCAAACAATAACAAATTGGCAAAATCTCTAGTTAAAAAGTAACGACAATATATTTTCTAAAGACATGATGACTTCAGGGTGATGAAAGGGATCCACCACAAGGTGCAAGCTGTGTGTTAAAATCTTGGGCTTTGTTACTCGCTTTTAGCCCTGGATTTCAACTGAACAGATTTGTGGATCCTGGCGTTGATTATTTGAAAGATGTTGATAGACTGGGGAAATAATAGTATGAGGACTATTATTGAGGTTGATTGCCCAAAAGCCACGTTGAGAGAAAAGTCCAACGCTAAACTTGCGCTTCTTCCTTTTGAAGATATCTTGATACTGGTAGGGAACACTTTCCCTATTCCCTTCTCGCAGAGCCAAGCGGAGATTTCAATATTGCCAACCTAAGGATATCTGCTCTTGCACTCTTCTCTTAAGAGTAATGTTTAAAACAACCAATGTTTAAACAACTTAAGCTAATATCATTGTGAATCTAATCTTATTAGGGAATTATTTGGGGTTTTTATAGTTAACATTGTCACACAACTTTTTAGCTGTCTGATGAGAATATTTGTGCTCCTATACTGGTTTTGACCCTTAGAATTAGGCACAAAATCTCGTTGGGTAACATTGCCTTAGGTTTATTCAGGCAGTGAAAACTTGGGCGTTCGGTGGACTAAACAATTGTTATTAGGTACACAAAACCAATTGTTTTGGCCAATGATGATTCCGCTCTTCCAATGGTGTTTGAACATTTTGGTAGTTTCCAATAACTCCAGTCCATTTCACTCTGAATGATTACATACAATTTAAATATTGGGGATTATCCCAGTATCAAGTTATTGCTTAATTTTATTGGGGATAATGCCCAACGAAATTATCATCTGTTTGCAGCCTAAAATATCATCAGGGATGATGCCTGACATAATTCATAGCCAGCAACTTCTAATATCATTGGAGATTCCACCCAACAATATTCTTATCAGTTGGCCACTATTGCTAACCCTCTCCAATTATAACCTAATTGTCAGATCCCATAATTGGTTAAAGGGTTGGACTATGTGGTCATCTGCAATTCCAACACATCCCCCTTCTTGACAAGATATCCAACAGAAAATAGAACCCTAGGGAATGGAAGCTGCCTCAGCTGGAGCTCATATTTGATTTTCATATTTCTATGTCCTCAGCGTAGTGCAGATCTGTCCGCACTCAACGCCCATATGCTCTGGCCAGTATGATGACTTCATATACTTAGTTGCTACCCATTGCCACCTCTTCTCGAGTGCAGTTCCTGCAACATCATGTTGCACCAGTACCATCTTCACATCTGTTGTGAGAGATCAACTGGTCCACCTGTATAAACCCCAGGACGGGTTGTTGGCACTCTTGCCACCTGTAAAAACCCCAGGACAGGTTCTGCTGGTGATAGTGTTCTACTCACGTAGGCTACTGGATGTTCGTCCCCAATGTCTCTAATTGACTTAGAATGGCTCCAATCGCCGTTAATGAGGCATCCACTTGGATTATGAATTCCTAACTAAAATTTGGGTATTCCAACGTTGAGCTGCTCATGAGATAATCGAAGCTTATCAAATGACTTCTAAGGCTCTTTGTTCCACACAAGTCTCTTTTTTGGATCCTTGAGTAGGTAAATAGAGGTTTGGTGATTCCAGCAAAGTCTTTGATGAATCAGCAATAGTACTCAACCATTCCCAAGGAGACTCGAATATCTTAAACACTTTTTGGGATTGACATCTGTTTGTAAGCTTCTATTTTCATAGATTGCAGTTGTAATCCATTAAAATTTATAACAGACCCTAAGTATTCGAGCTCTTTTTTGAAAAAGGGGCATTTTCTCGGCTTAATTTTCAGATTTGCCACTTCCAGCCGCTCTAAAACTTCCTCCAGATGCTCCAAATGATCGGAGAAGGTCCTACTGAAGAAGTTGATGTTGTCTAAGTAGACTAACACGCAGGATAGCTTCTGGTCGCTAAGTATTGAATCCATAGCTCTCTGAAAAGTCGCCAGCGCATTGCATATTCCTTGGGGCATTCTGGTCATCTGGTACAGTCCTTGTGTGGTAATTGTCGCACATTTTTCTTGATTTTCTTTTGGCAAATTGACTTGCCAATAGCCCAAAATCAGGTCCATAGCCAAATAGTATTTCGCCTCCCCAAGGGGATCAAGCGCGTCTTCAATTCAGGGCAATGGATAGGAGTCTTTTTTAGTGATCTTGTTTAGTCAGCGATAGTCAATCACTACTCAATTTGATCCATCCTTCTTTTCTACTAACAGGATTGGACTCACCAATGGGCTTGATGATGAAACAAGTAACCCATGTTCCACCAACTTGCTTATCTCATCACTAACCTCCGCTTCCACTGTTCTTGGCCTACGAACAGGTCTCATTTGTATTGGTGGACATTCCCCCATATCAACTTTGTGAAGTACGTTTTTTGTGCATCCTAAGTCATGATCATTCTGAGTGAATATTGTCTAATATTTTATAAATAATTGGAGCACGTCCTCCTGCTAATTTGTAGTCAGATTGGCTAGCTGCTCACAATCCACTAATATGTTGACACTTTTGGTAACTCCTGCTGGCAATCCCATTTTGGAAAATGATCCAAATTCATGAAAAGTGTACAGTTCCATTGTCAGGAGCAAGTGCAGAAACGCAATTGTCTATTTTTTAATTTCCATTGGCTTTTCTCCCAGTTTGGCTACTAATACTTGTATCTCTTCATGAGCTGGCATTAAGATCCCTGGCACAACCCACGGTTTGATTCTTGATTTTTCCCAGGGATTGATAATTTCTCCATAAAGTTGTTCTGGAAGTTCCACCATTAACCCGGTGTTAACTATGATTTGAGATCCCAGTGGAATAGTGTTTACTGTGTTCACCCTTAGAGGTATTCCCCAATTCTCCATAATTTCCATTGGCATTGGTTTCCATTTCCGTCTGACTAGTATATAGTGAATGGGTATAATACCATCACTATAAATTTAATTGACAAAGTTATTCTTCTTTTTCAGTGGAGTTTCTCCTTTCCACTGGAAAACCAAAGGCAACGTCTGCCCCAATATCGTCAGGGTGTTTTCTTCAAAATTGCATTTCACCCCATACTTTCTAAGAACTCTGTCTCAACAAAAATGCCATAGTTTGTATTGACCAGCACTATAGCGGGAGCTGACACCATCAGCGATCCAAATTGAAGTGGTAGCGCACTGTAGACTCCACATGAGATGTTAACATCTGGTCTAGCCATTCCATACTCATTTTTTTGCTCCAAATCTGGTGAGATTTTCATACGTTTTACTAATTTGGTGAAAATGATGTTGATTGGCGCTCCACTATCAATAATGACTCAGACTCTTATCCTATTGACTAGAATATCAACATAGGTACACTCTGAGTTTTTTAATAAAGTATGTACTGAATGGATAGCGACCTTATTTGCCAAATCAAGTGTGTGGATTAACTGAGTAGATAAATTGGGGAATAATTCCTTGATTGCGCTGATAGGTAAAGAAACGTTAGCCTCATCCAACTTCATTTTGACTAGGTCTTCAGGGCTCTCAGAAGATCTAACTTTCTCTGCTAGCTGTCATACGTAAGGCTGAGTGGCCTCACTAACAATTTCAGGACTGATCCCCTTCGCTTTGGCTCAAGTTATAGCATTAACATCCAAGTTAATTCCCTTTTGGAGCGGATCCAGTGAGTCATCATCAATGAATAGATCAGAGATATCAATTTTCTCTCACATTATGTCAGGCGGGACAGGTTTATCAGCATCCTGGATCGTCCCTGATCTAGGCTGCTGGCCCTTTTCCCAAATCTGAACCAGTTTCTTGAGGTTGAACAAGATTTACAGAATCCTTTAGCTTTCTTTCCCAACACTGGGCAATTACATGGCCCAACTTTCCGCATTGGAAACAGTGGTTTGTCAATTTGTCCACTCGTTTTTGAACTTCAAGTTTACTTCCTGACATGACTCAACCCCAGATTCTTTAGATGGCTCAGCAAATGTGACAATATTTTGGGCCTTCTTTGAATTACTTTGAAAGTATGATTGGGAGCATCAAACGTGGCTCACAGCATCATCAGATGGTCTAACATCTGAAAGGTTGTTGTTTCAGTCACTAGCGCTGCCACCATAATCTGATGCAAGTCTCAGTAGGGCTGAAGTGCTGACTGCATAGCTATGCGGGCATCAAAGTCGCTTAACACATTTGCTCCTGCCAAGCTCTGAGCTTCTTGATAAAAACGGTCGGCGAAACAAGCCAGAGTCTCATCTTTGAGGAATTGAATACCCATGAACTCTTGTTTACAATTTAACATCCAAGTAGGGCTTCTGAACTTCAACATAATGCAGCTTTGGCTTCCGCGTATGACCAATTGTCCCCATTGAGGTGAGGAAGCACCAGATTTTGGCAGTCTTTGCTAAAGCAGTTCATTATGGTTACCACTTTTTGTCAGTCTGCATAGCCAAACATGGTCATTCCAAATAAGCGGAAGAACGCTGGGGCATTATCCAGTGAAAAGTAGGCAATTTTGGTGTATTTTAAAATTCCTCAGTTGTTCCGCTAATAGGAGATCCTGACCCAGCTACTTGAGAAGCAGTAGGAGTGACTTTTGGGAGTCATTTCTGACACACCAGCAAATGGTTTAGCATGTTTTGGGGCGTAGAGGTCTTATTGCTTGGCGTTTCACATGCCTTTGCTTTGGCATCATTCACCTCGAATTGTTTGCAATCACATTGGTGTTTCTCCAACTCCTCTATACGCTTGGTCATTTTTGCCATCTCCTCATGAAACTGTCAGATGCGTTCTCAATATTCTTCCCATTTGGTTTTCTGAAATAAAATTTCCTTGATGAGTTCGCCCTCTTTACTCTTTAAAGAGGCAACTTTTCCACATAAGTTGCTATTAACTATTCCTAGTTGTTTGAGCATTTCCTCCAACTTGATCATATGCTCCTCCAATGTACTAACATCGGCCTGAGAAGCTGAGCTGATCATATTTTCATTGATGGCCTGTAGATATGCCCAGAGCTTTTGAAGCTCTTCCTTAAAAGACATCATTATTTTAAATTGGCTTTTGATAACTCAAGTACCCCCTGTAGTGAGCACCAATGTTAAAATCTTGGGCTTTGTTGCTCGATTTTAGCCCTGGATTTCAAATGCACACATTTGCGGATACTGGCGTTGATTATTTGAAAGGTGTTGATATACTGGGGCAATAATAGTATGAAGACTATTATTGAGGTTGATTGCCAAAAGCCACGTTGAGAGTAAAGTCCAACGCTAAACTGGCGCTTCTTCCTTTTGAAAATATCTTGATACTGGGACCATCTAGTACTAAAAAAGATATCTTGATACTGGTAGGGAACAATTTCCCTATTCCCTTCTCACAGAGCCAAGCAGAGATTTTGATATTGCCAACCTAAGGACATCTGATCCTTGCACTCTTCTCTTAAGAGTAATGTTTAAAACAACCAATGTTTAAACAACTTAAGCTAATATCAGTGTGAATCTAATCTTATTAGGGAATTATTTGGGGTTTTTATAGTTAGAATCGGCACAAAACTTTTCAGCTGTCTGATGAGAATATTTGTGCTCCTATACTGGTTTTGACCCTTAGTGTTAGGCACCAAATCTCGTCAGGTACCATTGCCTTGGGTTTTTTAGGCAGCGTAATCTTTGGGCGTTTGGCGGACCAAACATTTGGTATTAGGTACACAAAACTGATTTTTTTGGACAATGACAATTCCACTTTTCCTCCAGCGGTTGAATGTTTTGTTAGCTTCTGACAAATCCAATCCATTCTACTCTGAGCGATTCCCTATAATTTGAATATCAGGGGTTACCCCAATATTGAATTATTGCTTAATTTCATCAGGGATGATGCCCAACGAAATTATTATCTGTCAGCAGCCTCAAATATCAATGGGGATGATGCCTGACAATAATTTATAGTTGCAACTTCTAATATCATCAGTAAATGCGCCCAACAATATTCTCATCAGTCAGCCACTATTGCTGTCCCCTCCCATTATACCCTACTCATCAAATCTCATATTTGTTAAGGGTTGGACTATGTGATCATCTGCAATTCTGGCACTGTTATTCCGAGCCCATCTGGGCCAACCTTACTAGAAGTCTAAGGTTGAAGAGGCCCAGGTGGCCAAGATGTTGAAACCTTTATTAACGGATGGTCTTCTAAAACTTACTCAGTGCTCATGGGCTTCTCCCCTTTTATTGGTCTATAGGAAAAATGAGGGCCATTGTGCCTTGATTAAAAAGGTGACTTAATGCAATCACCCAAAAGGTAACTATTCTCTGACCCAATTAATGGCTCTCTTTAACTGCTAGCAGGATCTCAGGTTTTATCAATGTTGATATTGCAGATGACCACATAGTCCAACCCTTTGACTGAATATGAGATTTGACAATTAGGTTAGAATTGTAGAGGGTCAGCAATAGTGGCCAACTGATAAAAATATTGTTGGGCGGAATATATGATGATACTAGAAGTCTTCAACTATGAATTATTGTCAGGTTTCATCCCCAATGATAATTGAGGCTACTGACAGATGATGATTTTGTCGGGCATCATCCCTGATGAAATTAAGCAATAATTCAATATTGGGGTAACTCCTGATATTCAAATTATAGGGAATCGCTCAGAGTAGAATGGATTGGATTTGTCAGAAGCTAACAAAACATTCAACCGCTGGAGGAAAAGTGGAATTGTCATTGTCCAAAAAAATCAGTTTTGTGTACCTAATAGCAAATGTTTGGTCCGCCAAACGCCCAAAGATTACGCTGCCTAAAAAACCCAAGGCAATGGTACCTGACGAGATTTGGTGCCTAACACTAAGGGTCAAAACCAGTATAGGAGCACAAATATTCTCATCAGACAGCTGAAAAGTTTTGTGCCGATTCTAACTATAAAAACCCCAAATAATTCCCTAATAAGATTAGATTCACACTGATATTAGCTTAAGTTGTTTAAACATTGGTTGTTTTAAACATTACTCTTAAGAGAAGAGTGCAAGGATCAGATGTTCTTAGGTTGGCAATATCAAAATCTCTGCTTGGCTCTGTGAGAAGGGAATAGGGAAATTGTTCCCTACCAGTATCAAGATATCTTTTTTTTAGTACTAGATGGTCCCAGTATCAAGATATTTTCAAAAGGAAGAAGCGCCAGTTTAGCGTTTGACTTTACTCTCAACGTGGCTTTTGGGCAATCAACCTCAATAATAGTCTTCATACTATCATTGCCCCAGTATATCAACACCTTTCAAATAATCAACGCCAGTATCCGCAAATGTGTGCATTTGAAATCCAGGGCTAAAATCGAGCAACAAAGCCCAAGATTTTAACATTGGTGCTCACTACAGGGGGTACTTGAGTTATCAAAAGCCAATTTAAAATAATGATGTCTTTTAAGGAAGAGCTTCAAAAGCTCTGGGCATATCTACAGGCCATCAATGAAAATATGATCAGCTCAGCTTCTCAGGCCGATGTTAGTACATTGGAGGAGCATATGATCAAGTTGGAGGAAATGCTCAAACAACTAGGAATAGTTAATAGCAACTTATGTGGAAAAGTTGCCTCTTTAAAGAGTAAAGAGGGCGAACTCATCAAGGAAATTTTATTTCAGAAAACCAAATGGGAAGAATATTGAGAACGCATCTGACAGTTTCATGAGGAGATGGCAAAAATGACCAAGCGTATAGAGGAGTTGGAGAAACACCAATGTGATTGCAAACAATTCGAGGTGAATGATGCCAAAGCAAAGGCATGTGAAACGCCAAGCAATAAGACCTCTACGCCCCAAAACATGCTAAACCATTTGCTGGTGTGTCAGAAATGACTCCCAAAAGTCACTCCTACTGCTTCTCAAGTAGCTGGGTCAGGATCTCCTATTAGCGGAACAACTGAGGAATTTTAAAATACACCAAAATTGCCTACTTTTCACTGGATAATGCCCCAGCGTTCTTCCGCTTATTTGGAATGACCATGTTTGGCTATGCAGACTGACAAAAAGTGGTAACCATAATGAACTGCTTTAGCAAAGACTGCCAAAATCTGGTGCTTCCTCACCTCAATGGGGACAATTGGTCATACGCGGAAGCCAAAGCTGCATTATGTTGAAGTTCAGAAGCCCTACTTGGATGTTAAATTGTAAACAAGAGTTCATGGGTATTCAATTCCTCAAAGATGAGACTCTGGCTTGTTTCGCCGACCGTTTTTATCAAGAAGCTCAGAGCTTGGCAGGAGCAAATGTGTTAAGCGACTTTGATGCCCGCATAGCTATGCAGTCAGCACTTCAGCCCTACTGAGACTTGCATCAGATTATGGTGGCAGCGCTAGTGACTGAAACAACAACCTTTCAGATGTTAGACCATCTGATGATGCTGTGAGCCACGTTTGATGCTCCCAATCATACTTTCAAAGTAATTCAAAGAAGGCCCAAAATATTGTCACATTTGCTGAGCCATCTAAAGAATCTGGGGGTTGAGTCATGTCAGGAAGTAAACTTGAAGTTCAAAAACGAGTGGACAAATTGACAAACCACTGTTTCCAATGCGGAAAGTTGGGCCATGTAATTGCCCAGTGTTGGGAAAGAAAGCTAAAGGATTCTGTAAATCTTGTTCAACCTCAAGAAACTGGTTCAGATTTGGGAAAAGGGCCAGCAGCCTAGATCAGGGACGATCCAGGATGCTGATAAACCTGTCCCGCCTGACATAATGTGAGAGAAAATTGATATCTCTGATCTATTCATTGATGATGACTCACTGGATCCGCTCCAAAAGGGAATTAACTTGGATGTTAATGCTATAACTTGAGCCAAAGCGAAGGGGATCAGTCCTGAAATTGTTAGTGAGGCCACTCAGCCTTACGTATGACAGCTAGCAGAGAAAGTTAGATCTTCTGAGAGCCCTGAAGACCTAGTCAAAATGAAGTTGGATGAGGCTAACGTTTCTTTACCTATCAGCGCAATCAAGGAATTATTCCCCAATTTATCTACTCAGTTAATCCACACACTTGATTTGGCAAATAAGGTCGCTATCCATTCAGTACATACTTTATTAAAAAACTCAGAGTGTACCTATGTTGATATTCTAGTCAATAGGATAAGAGTCTGAGTCATTATTGATAGTGGAGCGCCAATCAACATCATTTTCACCAAATTAGTAAAACGTATGAAAATCTCACCAGATTTGGAGCAAAAAAATGAGTATGGAATGGCTAGACCAGATGTTAACATCTCATGTGGAGTCTACAGTGCGCTACCACTTCAATTTGGATCGCTGATGGTGTCAGCTCCCGCTATAGTGCTGGTCAATACAAACTATGGCATTTTTGTTGAGACAGAGTTCTTAGAAAGTATGGGGTGAAATGCAATTTTGAAGAAAACACCCTGACGATATTGGGGCAGACGTTGCCTTTGGTTTTCCAGTGGAAAGGAGAAACTCCACTGAAAAAGAAGAATAACTTTGTCAATTAAATTTATAGTGATGGTATTATACCCATTCACTATATACTAGTCAGACGGAAATGGAAACCAATGCCAATGGAAATTATGGAGAATTGGGGAATACCTCTAAGGGTGAACACAGTAAACACTATTCCACTGGGATCTCAAATCATAGTTAACACCGTGTTAATGGTGGAACTTCCAGAACAACTTTATGGAGAAATTATCAATCCCTGGGAAAAATCAAGAATCAAACCGTGGGTTGTGCCAGGGATCTTAATGCCAGCTCATGAAGAGATACAAGTATTAGTAGCCAAACTGGGAGAAAAGCCAATGGAAATTAAAAAATAGACAACTGCGTTTCTGCACTTGCTCCTGACAATGGAACTGTACATTTTTCATGAATTTGGATCATTTTCCAAAATGGGATTGCCAGCAGGAGTTACCAAAAGTGTCAACATATTAGTGGATTGTGAGCAGCTAGCCAATCTGACTACAAATTAGCAGGAGGACGTGCTCCAATTATTTATAAAATATTAGACAATATTCACTCAGAATGATCATGACTTAGGATGCACAAAAAACGTACTTCACAAAGTTGATATGGGGGAATGTCCACCAATACAAATGAGACCTGTTCGTAGGCCAAGAACAGTGGAAGCGGAGGTTAGTGATGAGATAAGCAAGTTGGTGGAACATGGGTTACTTGTTTCATCATCAAGCCCATTGGTGAGTCCAATCCTGTTAGTAGAAAAGAAGGATGGATCAAATTGAGTAGTGATTGACTATCGCTGACTAAACAAGATCACTAAAAAAGACTCCTATCCATTGCCCTGAATTGAAGACGCGCTTGATCCCCTTGGGGAGGCGAAATACTATTTGGCTATGGACCTGATTTTGGGCTATTGGCAAGTCAATTTGCCAAAAGAAAATCAAGAACAATGTGCGACAATTACCACACAAGGACTGTACCAGATGACCAGAATGCCCCAAGGAATATGCAATGCGCTGGCGACTTTTCAGAGAGCTATGGATTCAATACTTAGCGACCAGAAGCTATCCTGCGTGTTAGTCTACTTATACAACATCAACTTCTTCAGTAGGACCTTCTCCGATCATTTGGAGCATCTGGAGGAAGTTTTAGAGCGGCTGGAAGTGGCAAATATGAAAATTAAGCCGAGAAAATGCCCCTTTTTCAAAAAAGAGCTCGAATACTTAGGGTCTGTTATAAATTTTAATGGATTACAACTGCAACCTATGAAAATAGAAGCTTACAAGCAGATGTCAATCCCAAAAAGTGTTTAAGATATTCGAGTCTCCTTGGGAATAGTCAGGTACTATCACAACTCATTAAAGACCTCGCTGGAATTGCTGAACCTCTATTTCACCTACTCAAGGATCTGAAAAAGGGATTTTGTGGAACAAAGAGGCTCAGAAGTCATTCAATAAGCTCCAAAAATGTCTCATGAGCAGCCCAGTGTTGAAATACCCAAATTTTAGTCAGGAATTCATAATCCAAGTGGATGCCTCATTAACGGCGATTAAAGCCATTCTATGTCAATTAGATGACAACAGGGATGAACATCCAGTAGCCTATGTGATTAGAACACTATTGCCAGCGGAAAGAAACTATACCATGACAGAGCAAGAGTGTCTGGTGGTCAATCATGCCTGCAAACAATTCCAAGTCTACATACATGGAACGCAATTTAAAGTCATAACCAACTACTCATCTCTGCGCTGGCTTCATAACCTGAAGGAGCCAGAAGGCCGGTTGGCCCAATAGGCTTTAAAGCTGCAAGCCTACAATTTTGAAATTATCCATTGGGCTGGAGTGGTACATCAGAATGCTAACGGATTGTCTCAATTGCCAGTTGTTCATGTGATCTATCATCAGGCGGATGCACTATTCCAGTGAATGATCAAAGGAGATATTGGGGATGAACACCAAGATTTTTGGAATGCATTACAAAAAGCCATGGAAAATACTGAATTTATGGATAATTAATTATACAAAACAATCAAAGGAAAATGGGTTTTATTTTCTAAACCATCAGAATGAGTGGAAATCATTTGAGCCGCTCACAAGGTCATAGGCCGTGGTGGCCTAAGAAAGCAGTGGATCATATTCACCAGTATTATTACTGGGAAGCAATCAAAAATGACGTCGCAGATTATTAGCCTGCTGTGTGTAATGTCAGCTGCACAAACTGCACAAGAGCATCGTAGGATACTGGCTAGTACACCCTGGTTTCACATGGCACATGGTGTCCATAGACATTATGAGACCATTAAGCATCAGCACCGGAGGAGTGAAGTAAATAATCATTGCAATAGATCATTTAACCTTATGGTCAAAACAAAAGCCCTCAGCAAAGTAGATGAAATAATTATGGTGAAGTTTATACTTGACCAAGTGATCTATTGGCATGGTTGTCCTCAAGTCATTCTCAGTGACAATGGAACCAACTTTACTTCACATGTGATTCCCAGGCTTAATGGATTAATGGGAATCTGCGGTGTTGTATCTGTCCCCTATTGTCTAGAATCGAATGGAATGGTGGAAAGAGTAAATGCAACTCTAGCCTCAACCTTACAAAAATTGGTCACAGGGAAAACTTCCGCGTGGGGAGCATATCTGAGTTTGGTCACGTCGCTTATAATATCAGTTACCATATGTCAACCAAGAAAATGCCATTTAAACTGTTATACAGGTGGAAAGCCGCATTGCCGCCAATATTATATTCAGCAGTAGAGACATGTTCAGGGAAGAGTGCTGAACATTATCTATCCTGACTGGCCAAGATCCTGATTGAATTACAATCTCAGGGATTTGATATGACATTGAGAAAAAGAGTCAATGCAAAGAAAATGGATGGACAGAATTGACTTCCGTTGAAAGAATACCATGTGGGTGATATGGTAGCCTATTGCAATACCCATGGGTTTGGGAGAAAAAATATTTGGGACGCCTTATGGATGGGACTGTCCAAAATTATTGTCAATTCAGCAAATGATGCCTATATGATCAAGAATACTGAAGATGGTCGCATAGTCAATAGAGTCCATGCAAAATACTTAAAGTATTGGATTTAGAAAAAAAGAAAGAAAAAAAAAACTAAAAAGAAAAAAGATGCATAAAAATAAAAAAAGTATGAAATATTAAAAAAAAACATTTCAAAAGAACAGTAACGCATCTAGTGATGTTCCCACCTACTAAGCATGGAGGAAGGAATAGTAGCGGGCTCAAGTTCCAAGAGTCAGCAGGATCAGAAAGGGCTGAAACTAGGTCCGCAGGAATAGTCCCTATCAACTAGATGTTGGAACCCGTTCTGGGGTTGGTACAGATGGCAAGAGTGCCATTGGAACCCATCCTGGGGTTTGTACAGGTGGTAAGAGTGCCAACAACCTGTCATGGGTTTGTACAGGTTGCAAGAGTGCCAACAACCCCTCCTAGGGTTTATATAGGTGGACCAGTTGATCTCCTCACAACTGATGCAAAGATGGGACTTGCGCGGCATGATATCATGGGAACCATGCTTGAGAAGAGGTGGCAACAGATAGAAACCAAAGATTTAAAGTCATTAGACCAAGTATAGCATTTGGGTGTTGAGTGCGGACAGAGCTGCACTATTCTGAGGACATAGAAATATGACAAACCAAAATGAGCTTCAGCTGAGGTGGCTTCTATTCCTGAGGGTTCTATCTTTTTTTAGTACTAGATGATCCCTGAGGGTTCTATCTTCCATTGTATATTTGATCAAGAAGGGGGATGTGTCAGAATTGCAGATGACCACATAGTCCAACCCTTTGACTGAATATGAGATTTGATGATTAGGGTAGAATTTTAGAGGGTTGGCAATAGTGGCTGACTGATGAGAATATCGTCAGGTGGAATCCCCAATGATATTAGAAGTCCCCAACTATGAATTATTGTTGGGCATCATCTCCAATGATATTTGAGGCCACTGACAGATAATAATTTTGTCAGGCATCATCCCCAATGAAATTAAGCAATAATTTGATATTGGAATAATCCCCAATAGTCAAATTATAGGTAATAATTCAGAGTAGAATGGATTGGAGTCTTTGGAAATTACCATAACATTTAAACATTGGAGGAAGAGTGGAATTGTCATCAGCCAAAACAATCAGTTTCGTGTACCTAATACTAATTGTTTGGTCCACTGAACGCCCAAAGATTACACTGCCTAGAAAACCCAAGGCAACGGTACCTGACAAGATTTGGTGCCTAACACTAAGGGTCAAAACCAGTATAGGAGCACAAATATTCTTGTTGGACAGCTGAAAAGTTGTGTGCTAATTCTAACTATAAAAACCCCAAATAATTCCCTACTAAAATTAGATTCACACTGATATTAGCTTAAGTTGTTTAAACATTGGTTGTTTTAAACATTACTCTTAAGAGAAGAGTGCAAGGATCAGATGTCCTTAGGTTGGCAATATCAAAATCTCTGCTTGGCTCTGTGAGAAGGGAATAGGGAAATTGTTCCCTACCAGTATCAAGATATCTTCAAAAGGAAGAAGCGCCAGTTTAGCGTTGGACTTTACTCTCAACGTGGCTTTTGGGCAATCAACCTCAATAATAGTTTTCATACTATTATTGCCCCAGTATAACAATCTCATTCAAATAATCAACTCCAGGATCCACGAATCTGTGCAGTTAAAAACCAGGGCTAAAAGCGAGCAACAAAGCCCAAGATTTTAAAACTCACCATGCATCTTACCAGAAGATATAAGCAGAATGAACTGACAACAGAGGAGAAAGAGTAATGCGCGCCAATTTCTAGCACAGGGTTATTTGAGCTACCCATATATCCTGGGGTTATGCAACGCCCTAAAACCTTTCAGCAGGCGATATATATGGTATGCTAAAATAAGCATAAAATGAATTGTGTATCAGTTTAGCTGGATGATGTTGCTGAGTCCCTCTAACTTTCAGTGAACATCTACTGCAACTACAAGTAAATATTCTGATCAAATAAGGGCAGCATCTATAAAGCTGATCCATTAAATTCATTTTTATAAGAAATAAATGTTCTTAGGACATAAAATTATGTGAAAAGGAATATCTCCATTACCTGACAAAATCTTGGATATTCAGAAGATATCTCATCATTTTAGCCTACACAAGGTTTAGGTCTTTTTATGAATGGTCAGTTATTATTGATAATTTACTTCTTAATTCGTTGAGCTAGCCAAATCCTTGGTATGTTTACTATCTAAAGAGGTACTGTTCCACTGGGAGGCATATAAACAAAAAGCATAAACTCCCTTAGGGATGCTATGATGACTTTTTCTAAATTTAATTCATCATGAATTTGACAAGCCACTCTTCCTGTTCATTTATGTCAGTGATTTCGCATTTAGAGCTATATTGGTGAAGATGAACTCTATCTAAGTCAAACATCCCATTAATTTCTAATAAGATTCTAACTAAGGCGGAAATAAACTATATTGTCACAGAATGTGAGAACTTGGTTGCGATGTTAGCCATTAACCATTTTTACACTTAACCATATGGGAAACACTTCGCAATTGTAACAGACAAAGAATTATTGAGATGATTGTAACATATGAAGGATCCAGGAAGGTGACTTGTGAGATGGGCCACAAGATACAAAAACTAAGAATATATTTTGTGCATCACACTGGGGGTATCCATTAAAATTTTTTGGATCATACCGCTTACTAATATTATCTTTATAAGCATCCATAGAAGATCAAGTTTATAGATTAATATGATGACACAAGATATGGTATCAAAGGATCCTGGAATTTTAATAACAGCTGCAAAAAATCATGGATAATGCTAGAATTGGGGAAGAGCTACTATATAAATGCGTTAGGACGGCTTGGATACCTTATATCACATTTCAGCTAGAAACTTGAACATATTAGAGGCGCATACCACTATGGGGCATTTTTATCTATGAAGAAACTCTTAGTAGCTTGAGGAAAGATGCTACTGGGAAGCCTTAGTTAACTTGATCCATGAGTAATGAATCCAACCTCATTTTTCAATACCAATGCCACTCAACATGATTTATCAACACTATGTTGTTGACCCAATCCCACCCTTTTCTAATGTCAGTATATATGTCATTGGGCCTTTATCTACCACCATGTATGGATATCACAACATTATCCTAGCCATTTAATACTTCAAAAAATGATTTGAGGCAATATCAGTGGTTTCTGCACAGCTAGGGGCCACTGCCTCGTTTTTACTCTGACAAGCCTTCAACTGCGTGGCAGCCCAAAACTTTTCTGTATAATAGAACTAAGTCTATATTCAATCTGTGATTAAACCTAATCTATTAATGTGGGCTTACTAAGCCTATACAGTTCCATATTATCCTTCCACAAATGGACCATAGAAAGAAATAGTGGTACCCTCATCTCTATCCTTTGCAAGATGACTCAAACTGATTTGACTCAACAGTTTAAGTATCTCACTGGGGCCTAATGGCTTACTGGGTAAGCTATCACCAAATTATTAAAATGTCTCATCAAGGCTTTATACAGTTAGGAACCGGTGTGACCTTCTAATGTCCAACCCATTCAAGAAAACTCTACCCCCCTGCAACGCCAATCTAGCCATAAAGAAGCTGGTAGAGGAGATATCTATACTCTTTACTTTGGTACTAAAATACCTAGAAATGACTACCTGAAAATCTGAACAAGACAATTAAAAGAAAACACTCATGCCTGCTTATCAATTGAGGGATTCAGTACTAATGTCACCACAAAATTGGATTAAAGTTAATAATTAAAATTTTTTATGGTCTGCCCCTATTGCGTGATATACTTGTAGTCTTAAATACTCTATAATCTAAGTCAAAATGGAAAATGTCATTTTCTTATCCATGGAAAATTTCTATGGAGCTACGTATCCCCTCAACAAGATCTTGAGGGAGGTATTGTTGAGAATCTAAGTTTGAAATAGTTTGGATATGAATTGATCCTTGGACAAGGTTTACCACAATTAACAGAAAGAAACACTTGACAAATCCCTTATTTGAGCCATTGTCTCGTTATATCCAAAGACAACTTATTCTAAGGCACACTGAAAGGTCGTAAAGGGTCCCATCTACTCAGAACCTAAATACATTTCTCCTTAAAAATTAAGGAAGGTCTTGACAATCTTGAGAACCAGTGTTTTTAACAATAGCACATCCCTATGAAGAAAATAGTAATATTAATTTAATTAATTGATATTCTTTACTCTATCTTTTCTTGTCTAAATTATTGCCAAAGTGCATTTTCAATAGTGAAAAATCGTTCTACTATGAAGCTCATGGACACTAATATGATAATAACTTCTTTAGCGTTATAGTTGCCGGTTAATAAGTTTTTAAGGATTCCAATTATTATTAATCAAAGTCATTTTACTCAGTTTTCAGAGAAATTAAAGCACTTATATTATACTGCCGCCCTATCAAAGTACTTCAGTGGAAGTTGCAAACTTAATTCATACCCCCAAGTGTATATCCATCCTGTTCTCCACCATCATCTGCAGCTTCTGAGATGATCATATGGAGATCTAAAGACAATATAGTGATACCAAGCAGCTTCATCCCTTACTCCTTGAGTTTTATGAGATATCTTCCAATTATGGTCATTGTTGAGAGGCTATTCTAGATAGTTGCAGAAAAATCAATCAGCCAAAGAATAAAATCAATCATATAGCTAACGGTCTTTGTAAAATTTCTTCACAACTAAGTTACTCAGCATATTGTTAGTGCTTCAGAAACCATACACAGTCATTTACAACAAGCTGTGGCATATTATTAGCACAGTTGAGTGACCAACAACAATCTTATTTGTTCCAGATAAAGGGGTTAGTGAATTGGATCAATCAGCTTAAATGAAAAAGACAAACTCCCAATTAACTTCTGAAGTGCGTGTTCAATAAGGTCCCCTTGAACTTGAAGGCCTTAAAGGGTCTCAAGGCCCAGAAGGACCCAGAGGCCAAGAGGACCTGAAGGAACTCTAGGAAACCCACGGCACATTGAGCCAACCTGAGATAAAGACCATGAATCCCAGATATAAGACTTAGAATGACAATTAATGAAGGTGGCTTGTGGATGTTGTATGAACATTGAAGGATACTATCTTGATGCTGACCTGACCTAAAAACATTTTTGATAGGGTTACCACTATTCAGAAAATGTGATTAGACATGATCGCTAGTCAACAAGCCCAGTTAAGATACTTAAAATGCCAAAAGATTAAATTGCTTACATACTCCAAGTTTTGGAGAATCTATAAGTAGACAAATTGCAAAAAACTTGCTGACCAGGCTGCCAAAGATATATGACTCCTCCATTCTATCATCTCTATGGCTGCAACCACTCACTTAAATTATTGGGATGAAATCTTTATGTGTTTTTCAATAGTTTTCAACAAAAACTTGATCAAACTTGCTGACCAACCTTCTTGCG
The DNA here is from genome assembly GCA_022478985.1 of Massospora cicadina. NCBI lineage: Eukaryota > Fungi > Entomophthoromycota > Entomophthoromycetes > Entomophthorales > Entomophthoraceae > Massospora > Massospora cicadina. The sequence goes on from JAKSZP010000205.1 coordinate 83,473, forward strand.
ATTTACCCTTAAAACCAATAGACACTCAACCTCAAGATATACATGTCCTCTCTGAGCCTGTTAAAACCTCTAAGCCTTACTTTATGGAGATATATGTCCCTGGTATGGAGAAAATACAGTCTTTCCTATTTTTGTATGAAAGAACCATTGAGCTAGCACCACCAGACAGAAATCTCAACATATCAAATATTCCTTGAAAATAAGGCCCAGTAATTAGTAATGCTTTACTTCAAAGAGTGCACTTCCTGATATCAAGAGATGGCGGACCCTATTTAATTTGATAGCAGCTTGACCCTGTCTAATTAGAAACAAGCTTTCATGCGCATATATTCAAAAAGGTTTTATTCAGACTTTGCTAACTGTTTCTATTATGAAGCTTTGGCCTTATCCTCATGTGAACGGTAACCTTTATAATGTAATAGCTTTTGTGGTATCTAATTTTTTTTGACCAACACATCACACTCCACTTACAAGGAGTCAAGAAGCTTTCAAAATAAATCCTTGACAAAGGAAGCTATCATGAAACCTCCCAAACTGGAGGTGCTTCTTACCCCATTTAATAAAGGTTTGCAGTCTCATAATTATGCCACTAGTTAAAGCCCAAAACCTTGATCCATACGTGACCCCTACTCCTATTATGGGTTCTTCAATAAATAAGAGATTCAATGCTGGAGAAGAAATCAGATAAGACAGAATTAAAGTGTCAGACTAACGTGTGAGGCTCCCTATTATGATGAATCTACGCTTTAACAACCTACTCATAATCCCCAAAGCCCAAGTGCTGCATTATGTTTGCTCCTATGGATCTGTCATTTCCAAGATTATAGTTAATCTGAATTTTTCAAATTAATCCTAATCTTCTTTGGAAAAAATCTATGACTTCCAATTTGAGCCTAATAAATCCAATGCTATTTATTCACACCCTACCTTTGGATATGATGTCACTCATGTAGAGGTATTAGTGCACAAGGTGAAGGTCCTGACTATTCTTGACACTGGTTCCCTAGTCAAATGTTACCCTTCTCGCCTTTTTAATAAAGAAAATTAAGATTACTCACAAATTGTAATAATAAAGTATATATGGAATCACTGAAAACTCCTGCACTAGCACTCTTTGGGCTTATTTTTATTGCCATCCAGATTTCAAACTCTACTAGTGTATTTCCCTGATTTGACTTGGACAAATATAGATATGGCCCACTATAAGCATACCTTTCCTAGTCAAGCTCAGCAGAAAAAGTTAGTCATAAAAATTTATATTTCTCCATACTTGGATATATAGTTCCAGATTTTTAATCAAAACCTACTAAAGGAAAAAGGTAAAATAAAATTCCAAGTTGCCTATTGGAGCATCCCAAATCCATTGAGAGACTGGTGTACTAAGTAGTGAGGCCAAAAACTAAGCTACATCCACCCACAGGCAATGAAAGAAGGAATGTCAATTTTCCTGTCAAAAAGACGTCATCCCTCATAAGTCTCAGAATCTGGTGTAGAAAAAAGTTCAAGTCATTATACCTCCTTCACATCTATTTCAATTTTATGAAGGAATTAATACTGCTATACCTGATCAACTGATTTGTCTTGGGTCACTCAATCCCGCATACCATGGTCCTTTTATTGTCTAGGTGGCTAATCTTACTGACCAATCTCAGGCTGTAACTTAAATCATCCATTGTCCTATGTCCGCACTTTACCAATTGACTTAGTTGACTCCTTGACTAGTTGTGGACCTTTGATTGGCTTAAGGATTGATGAATACCCCATTGTAAGGCAAGCGGAGGTAAAGTTTGGCGATTCTTTTACTATTGAGAAATGACAATTAGTTTCCTATAACTAAGAAGTAACCTGGCAAATTCTCAAAGGGTCTAGACGATTTTGAAACGATGATGGGTTCAACACAAGGTGGATACTAGTGATAATTACCCCATTTGGGCTAGGACATAGCAAAAATCCAAGTTAAGGGAGCCCAAAATGGTTAAGGAGTTAAAACAGCTATTGGAGGCTGACCAAATAAATCCTTCTTAGAGCCCGCGGGACACTACCTCACTTCTGATATGCACAAAGAATGAAGGCCGTTAAATAGTGATGTATTACAGGTTACTGGTGCAATAAGTTGATAGTACAGCTACTTCTACTAAAACTCTGATGACTCTCTCTGACTTTTATCTGGATAAAATTTCATCCTCCATATATCCTTCCAAATGTCATTGACAGATTATACCTGTTTTTGAAGATAGAGAGAAATAACACTAATCTCCAATGAAGAGTTATAAGAGCTGCCTCATAATCTCAGGGGATGTAGACGCCCCTGAAACCTTTAAATGAGCAATGGATGGGATGCACAGAGTCCTCAAAAAGTCATTTATATCAGTCTAACTAAATGATGTTACAGTGCTCTCCCAAATCTTTAATGAACATATTAACACTTTGAGAGAAGTCTTTGAATGTATGAAAGCAGCTTCCTTGAAGCTAAAAACTGTCAAGTAAAGTTTTAAAACAGGAAGTGCAAATTTTGAGCCACAAGATTTTTTTAAAAGATTTGAACCTGTGCCTGATAAGGTTGTTGCCATTTAAATGATGTCTCAGGATAAATAGCTTGTGCAAACACTGGTATTTATAAGAATGGTCAGTTTCTATTGACAGTTCATTCCTCACTTTGCTGTAATCACCAAGCCATTGGTTCATTTACTTCACAAAGAAATGCTGTTCCGTTAAGAAAATCTCAACAACAAAACTTTGATTCCCTAAAAGATGTCCTAATATCAGATCCTATATTAAGCCCATAACTGAATTCAACAAGCTTTTCATCCATTCATGAATGATAGTGATTTCGCATTTGAAGCAATATTGGAGAAAATCAATCCTAATTTGGTTGTTCTTATTGCTTATTACATAAATACTTTGATCAAGGTGGAGAGAAATTATAACATTACTGGAAGTGAGTGTCTAGTTGTGCTACTAGCCATCAAAAATTTCTGCCCCTGCTTCTATAGAGCCACTTCAAGTTTGTAGCTGATTATGCATTTTTAAGTTGGGTGCAACAGACGAAGGACCCCAACAAAAGTTTTTCTTGATGTACGTTAAGTTTAAGAGATTAAAATTTCTCTATTATTTAATCTGCGAGGGATATCCAATATAACGCTGATGGGTTATTCCGTTTATCAATACTAATATTATATGCTTCTAAAGAATAAAGGGTATAGGTATTTGATTTTAGCGATCCATGACGTGCAAATTAGAAATCCTGAGGTTTAATTAAAACTAAGAAAAATTACTGATCAAACACTAATAAAAGGAAGGTTGCTTTAAAAGGCGTATGAACAGTCTGGTTACCTTACATCCCTCAGCTAGAGCCTTTACCATCCTGGAATCACGTACTATTGAGGTCATGGCACTCTATAGAAAACTTATAAGTGGTTTGAAAATTGATATCACTGGAAAGGCATGAATGAATCTATGATATCATTAATCCTTCCTTATTTGCACAAATCAAGATTGGTGCATTATTACTATCAACCTCAAGTTATTGAGCGACCATCACCCTTTGCCAAAGTTAGTATTGATGTTATTTTAACTTGTTGCTCTCCATGTATGGACACTAATACATTTTTTGCCATCAATCACTTGGTAAAATGAAACAAAGCCACATTGGTAGTCTCTGACACTTCAGGGCCATCTATTTCTTTATTGCTAAAAATTTATCATCAGGCATGGTAGTATTAAAGTTCTCTTTAGCTGATACTAGTGCAAATTTCGTGTTACAGGTGGTAACCAAGTTCAATTTCTTATAAGACATATCAATACTTCACATTCCCCTATTGTCCCTTATTCATTAGAAATGTAGAACAATAAAATGGTACGCTTATCTTTATACTATGTAAAATGGTACATCTTAATCCTTCCCAATGGAGTAAATATCTCCCCAGGTGCACTAATGGCTTACCAGGTAGGATATCAAAATGGTTAGGATATCTCAATATAAGACCCTATACGCTTTGACCTCAAGTTGCCCTCTAGCATCCAGCCCACTTTGGAAACTTCCACCCCAGGCAAAGACAAGCTATCTATGCGGAGACAAACAAATAAAGGTTTTAGACTCCAGGCCCTGATGGATAAGTACATAGGGATTATTAAAAGGAGGGAAACCAAACAAGCTATTAATCAAAAACCCATCTCGATTGTCTATAATTTGGGAGACTTAGTTTTATTCTACCGTCACCAACATGGAGTAAGAGCATATGAATCTTAATGTTTTATGGCCATACCTTATTGAGTGATATGCCTCCATGGCACAGAAAACTTCATCACATCCATCAAAATGGGTTTTTTGTTAATCAAGTCCATGGAAGGTTACACCAGTGTTATGTAACCCTAAGCAAGATCTTAAGAAATTTGTCAGGAGATACAAAGTTCAATCAATTAAGACATGAATCAAACCTCTGAAGAGTCAACCTTTTATAAATGGAAACCACCGCCTAATGAATTCATTGATTAAACCTTAAGCTCCAAGGATACAAATGTGCTGATAAATTTTAAAGCTCCTGTATTAAGTACAAAGGGTCAGATACCTTTACTAACTAAGGACTAAGCTCATTTAAAGATTGGGAAAGATCTTGCTAATCAAAGAACACAATGTCCTGAATGAAATTTTGTCCATTTATAACTATATATAAACACCTGCTTAGGTAATTAATTGTACTTTATCATATCAGACTTGTTTGACAATTGCTAAAGTAAATATTTACCCTGGTGACAAGTAATCCCACTTAGAATCCATCTGATGCAAAAAACTAATAATTTTACAGCCTTTGATGGACTGGTAAACAAATTGCATAATTTAAAAAATAAGCATCTAGATCAATGATTTTTGACAAAACATCAGCGTTCATATGATCATGTATTACCAAATGTTTGCTCTCAAAATTATCTTGAAGATGTAAAGCCCATTTCACCAAGTTTCCATCTAGGTAATTCCTGTTTAGAGCCATCTGAGTGAAGCATGAATGGTCACAACATTTGTGTTCTCTACACATGCATAGTTGAAATTACTTGACTATTTGTATCACTTCTAAGCAGTCTCTTGGTGATGGTATGGTTCTTTTCCACATTTCAAAAAGTTTAATTTAGTCCATGTTTTGGAATTTAGAAATTCACCAACCAAATTCTGAGGCCCTCAAAGTTGGATTTTAGTTGACAAATTAAGTAATATATTTTTTAAGGAAATAGATTCCCTTATAGAATGTATCTATATGTGATTTCACAAGTAAATGCTCAGTCTTGAATCAGATAAAGGATATAGAATGATATTCTCAGAATGAACAGACGTCAGAGGACCCAGATGATGTATTGTTGCTTTTAGAATTATAAGTCCCTGGAAAGTTTCTTATTGATATAAATACAATATAAAAGAGAAGTTGAACTTGTGTACTTATTTTATTTTGACACTTATATAGGGTCATTTGTAATATTCTTTAAATTGATAATATTACAGTTAATTAGATTAGAATATCTGATTAGAGATATAATCAAATCATCAAAGATCATATCTGATATCTGTTTTAAACCAAATAAAGTGATAATAATTATTATAATAAATATTATAGAATGTTAGGCATCATGCCTATTTACCCAAGGCTTAGACTAAAGGGCTGTCATGAGTTTGACCCTCAGGATAAGGCTTAACAAAATAGGGGTTAAAATCTGACAGAGCCACCCTTAAGCCTTGTCCTAGGGAGAAAGCTTAACGTTGAGTCATGCATATCTTGAAGAGGAAGTAAGTCAACTTGGTGTTGGCGGATTCTAAAATTGGCTCAGGGCAATTTTGCAGATCCAGCATTGGTATCCACCAGTTAAGTTTGTTCCACCATGGGCCCTGGGATCTGGTGGCAGAAATACTCCAAAGATGTTACTGTTTTATCAAAAGAATGTATTAGGCTGAGGCAAGGGTTGTAAACCCACTTCTCAGTATAGCTGGCTGAATTTAATAAACCCCTTTTAATTAAGGCTGGGTGTCCATGGTAAAGTTGGGTGTAACGGAGGCAACGTTGTTTGTGCACTAGTATATAAAAGCAGAAGCAATGTCATCATTTCTTGGTTTATTATACTTCAGAGGCATAGCAATAGGAGTATTGAACAGAAATTAAAAGATCTACCATTGGGAATTGTTTGGTATCAGATCAAATGAAAATAAAGAAATTTTGAAAATGAATTTTGAGTACCAGAGGGATCATCAAGGGTGCTCATGAAGTGAAAAGAAACAGAAATATATAATCTACTAAAAATAAAATAAATATAAATATAAAAAATGAATATGGTTAGTGTGAATGACAAAGGCAACGGCATTGTCATCCACCCAGACATCAGTTATTATTGCTTTTAATTATTCGAGGTGGGTCGACCTCGGGACAAATATACCACACCGAGAAGTTTTCTAGCCAGTACAGGTTTCGAACTCAAAACCTGCACATAGGGTGGAAGCAGTTTTACCTGCTCGGCTAACCACCCTACCAGAGTTATTATTATCTTTTTTTCTTTTTTTATTCGAGGTGGGCCGACCTGGGGACGATACCGCACCGATTAGGGAAGTGAAGAAAATGGGAAAGGAGGATAAAACCCGGAAAACCTCCATGCGCAGCGTATGATAGGCCAGGAACTCCATGGACCGCCTTTGCTATTTGCTATCTCGGTTCGGGGCATTGGCGCGCAAAACCAACACAGTCAAAATCGTCCCCTACCCAAAGTCCATTACCGGGATCGAACTCGGGAGGCAGTGGTAGAGGGTCTATACTCTACCACTGGGGTATCCTCCCAGAGTTATTATTGTTGGTGCCAGTAAAAAGGGCCCTAAAAGAAACTTGTTGAGCCTTTGATTCATTACAATAATCAAAAAATGTCACTGGTAGAAAATATACATCCTTTTTTTGATATAAAGATGACCTGAGCAAGGCGCTTGGGAGTTTCTCATACCCAAATCTAAGGACTCACCACTCAAGTTTATTTCTCCCAAAAGTTGTGGAATCTAGAGGCATGATTAAAGAGGTGCCGTCATGATTTTTGGCCATCTTTAGCAAATTCTTTGGCGTCTCACTGAACGCCATAACTTGAACTTTCCTATTCCAATTGGATAACTCCTCACTGGATTGTTGGTGAGTTTAAAAAGATTCACTTGGATGGTGGTGTGGCGGATTAAAAACTTAGATTAATCAATTGGGCTTTTAGTCAAGTGAATTAGCTTTTATAAAGATCCTTATATAAATTATTGAGATTTTGGTTAGAAATGATTAATATATTGAATGAATTGGCCCATCAACTAATGGTAGGCAATAATAATCGCTCTAACTCCAAAATTAGCTCACCATCTTCCATTTTGGTAAACGATTTGGGATAATTTCATTGGTTTAAATCCAATGCACAATAAACGTTTTGATCAAACCATTTTGGAGGGGCCCCCTGTAGTGAGCACCACCTTTCAGAATTTGGCGATCCACTAGATGGATTCTGAGGCCCTCAAAGCTGATTTTGGAGTTGCCAAAATAAGTAATCGATTGGTTGGGGAAATTAGATTCCCTTATATATAAATGTAAATCACTAGGTCAATACTCAGTACTGACTCAGGATGAAAAAATAGAATGATTTTCTCATAATAAACAAACGACTGATGCCATGGATGACGAAATGTTGCTCTAAGGATTAAAGCCCTGGAGTGATACTTATTTATATATAAATTTATAAAACAAAAAAGAAGTTAAACCTGTCGTTTAATTGTATTATTTTGACAAATATATAGGGCAAGTTGTATTATTAATTAGTCAGTAATATAACACAGTTGATCATATTAAGATATCTAATGAGAGTGGGACCATCTAGTACTAAAAAAAGATATCTAATGAGAGATATAATCAACTTATTAAAGGTCATATCTGATATCTATTATAAACAGAATAAAATTATTATTATTATTATTATTATTATATATATAATATAGATTATTAGGCGTCAGGCCTATTTACCCGAGACCCAGCCTAAGGGCTTTCATGAGTTTGATCCCAGGATAAGGATTAACCAAATAGAGTGAAATCCCAACACATGGGATGGTTTGTCTCATCACATCCATTTTGGATAGGATACTTAACATTTCTATATTGCTTGCAACCATAGTTAAGTAGAAGATTTTGTTTAAAAAAGGATACACTGTAAAAAGCGCATCTTAAATCCTTACTTGAGTTACTTAAAAACTTTTTTGCTTTGGTTTCCCAATGGATTCAAAGTTCTTTGACAACAGGTGATTGAGTGGAGTAACTATGTCTTCAAAATTGTGCACAAACTGTAATTAGTAACCAGTCATGTCTAGAACGTCTTGATGTCCCACATGAACTTAGTTTTCAATCTCAGCAATTTCCTCTACTTTTTCTCTTATTTTGTTTTTTCACTTTTTAACTGATGTTATGGACAAGGAACTTAGAAATTTTTAAAAAAAATTTGCCTTAATTTTAAATTGATTTTAAGGCTTAGAGACGTGTAAAGACCACACAAAGGTGTTTCTTGTTCTTTGAAGGTTTATATAAAATTGGTGATATCATTCAGGATTAAAAAATGAGACATTTTAAAGTCACAAAAGTTTGAGTCCATCTCTTGATGGAAGGAAGATGGCTTAATAAAAAGCTCTTGTGACATATGAGTTGGTTAAATTAGACACTAAGTTGCTGATTAAAGCACATATTTGCTATTATTGGTTACAGTTATACCTATTAGTAGACTAAATATAGTACATTGATGAATAGTACTTAAGCCTCCAAGACCCTAACTCATCATTGATTTATGGGATGGAGTAAATTTTTTTTATAATTAGTAAGTTGATTTAGCTATAGTTTATTATGACAAATTGTGCGCTGTCTTCCTTGTGTTTGAGCTAAAGGGGCGATGCACATGGGCTCATTGAGTGTCTCAATAACTCCAGCGTCTTGTAGTTTTTTAAGCTCTTGAGAAAGTTATTCCTCGTCAACTTTAGAAAACAGTTTTGGTTTTGACTAAATGTAACTGCCTTGATTATGTCCATATGATATACCTCTCCTTATCACAATCTGAAGTCAGTTAAACCTTTGCTAAAGATATACTTAAACCTTTACTAAGTCTGCTTTTTTGTTAAATCTCTTTGGTTGATTCACCTATCCATACTCATTTAATCCTCATATTTTAGGCATAGGCCCAATAGCGTTATATTTGTATGGTTGATATTAGCTACAACTTGTAGTTTTTTCACTTAGATCAATTATCTGGTGATAGTACCTAGTACCCCTATATTCTGGCCTGTGTAACTGGTGTCATAGATTCATAGTAAACTATAGGATTGAGAGCTTGAATGTCTTCCAGTTTGTAGATTTCAAGAATTATTTGGCGGGATATTGACGCCTAACAACAATGACATAAACTGTTTTTACCAAGCAGAATCTTAGCAACCTTGTCTGCGCTCAAGGGTAAGGCTCCAGTAGTATCCACTATGTATTGAACTTCTTGGCTTTTTTTGTTTTCAGTATTTACTCACCTAGATAGATAAATACTCAGCCTTGACCACAGATGTGAGCTGCTTCAAGAATTTTCTCTTCACTATAAAACTAGAGAAATTAGCTGATTAAAAAATCTCACAGGAATTGAAAAAGTTGATGAACTTTCCAAATATTTAATAACTTTGGCCTGATAAACAAACTATATAGCTTATAGATAGCACAAGCGCTGGAGCAGGTTAAAGATATGGCCAAATTGTAGTGGTAAAGCAGTTTAAGCTACTAAAACATTAAATATGGCTGGCCCTATAGCTTGATAACTCACGTCATAGTAATTGTATAATAGATACTTCAATTTTATATCAACTTTAAAAGATATGGTGTTAACAGACGCTGCAGTATCCAAGATAGCTAGTACTTTAAATCGTTATATGAAAACTTCCACATTTTTAACATTATTTTAAGAGATGTTTTTAGTTACTAATACTTTAATTTTCATCTTAAACGTCTTAGGAAATTCCTATGTGACCTTTCTTGTTTTATTTACTAAGTCTCCTGTTTATAGTCTCTCAGTATTGGTTAACGTTTCATGCACTAGACGTTATCCTTAACCTATGCTTTCATTGATCTGTATATTAAAAATCTTAATCAAGGTAACTTAATTTATTTTCATCTATAACATTGTGGGTCATTAACATTGAAGGTATAAATACCTTTGTAATCTCCTAGAACATAGTAATAAGTGTTGTCTTCAGTGAAGTTCTCATTGTCATCTTCACCCTTAGTATAGAGATTAACCAGTTCTACTGCTTTGACTAACTCTTTCTCCTTTTTTATTTTTGAGCCCCTTTTCAGAAATTTGTTGAAGGTGTTAACTTGACTTTTAAAATCTATCAATTGTTGATGATCATAATAAAAATAAATGTGATTGGACTTTGTCTTAGACTCATAATGATTCCCCTTACTCTTTTAATTCCCTATTCATTCCAGATTTGTCATGCGGCAATTTTTACCCTCTAAATTGATTTTTCCCTGTAAAATGGACACATCATACCAACTATGCTCCTTGTACACATTGTTCCCATTGTACTCCTTGATAATCGATATATAAACCTGGAGAAATCAGTGTTCTATGGTTAGAGAATCCCGTATAAATACATTTTCTGTCTATCCTAATAAAGTATCATATTTGCTCAGATTTGTTTTATTTTGTTAGAAGTTATTCTTTCAAAGAGATTTACTATTTCAAGAGTTGAAAGAATACTGAGTTTCGTATAGTGCTCTGTACAATATTCTGTGGTTATTACCTAGTTACTGAACTGAGGTTTATGATTGTGAAGGATTGATGGAGTTTCTAGATGGAACTATACCTGTACTCATAGAGTGCTTTTCTCGCGTTATACAAGGTAGCGCTTACTACAGGGGACCATTCAATTATTCTTACCAAAAATTGGATTCTTACGCTGAAGATGAAAATAATCAGAATAAACAAGCTTTCATATTATGTCAACCCATATAGTTCTTATGATCTGTCTCATGCCAAAGTAGGCTGGAGTTACTCTCACCATATAAAAGGATTCAACATATATTTATAGGGGCAATGCATAGCAGATCATCCAAATGTTTCCAAGAGTGTCCCAGTTATTTACTCATGATTCAGCTGATCATATATCCTCCTTATTTTAACAGCGACACAATTAAACTAATTATGCCAGGTTTATGAGTGAATCTGCGGCATAGATTGCAATCAGGCTCTTTCTTTTATGAGTAGCATTAAACCTCTAAGGGTTTATTATGGGATGCCTACAGCTCATCATGAGGAATTTCTAATTGATACTGCTAGTCATCATGCTACAATAATGGAAGTCTTTGGATCCAACAGAATGTGAACGCAATGCATCCAAATAAAAAAGCTTTAAAAAAGTTATTGCAGTGTACAAGCCATTATCTAAATCATGAGCTCAGTTGTCAAGTCCTCAATGTCTATACGAGCTTATTGATCAGCTAAACCATAATGTAAAAAAATCATCAGGCTATTAATAGTTGAGGTGTAACAGCCTCCTGGGTAATTGAAGTAAATTAATTTCAGAAGGAAGCTATGAACGTGATAAATGATGCCAGAAAGAAGTTCACCAATCTAACTTAGTGGAGGAGATCAGCCAATATACCCAACAAGAGATTCAGATCACTGCTCAATATATCAGAAGCATGGATGAAGCGACCACTAACCTTCAGGAGGAACTAAAAATTCTCTGAAACTAATAGATGAACATGCAACACAACATCTTTGCTCTCAACACCACTTGTGTTTCCTTAAATAACTACTAAAAGAAGTTTTAGGGACTAAAATGAGCAATAATTATCACATGAGTGTTAAAAGGGTCTAGCTTAGAACAAAAGGATGAGAATAATGAGTTTAAGACCTTGATTTGTAAGCTATGAGTGAGGTTACCACTCTGAAGTAATTCACTAAATTCGCAGAATGGGATTAATAAGACCAACTGACTTGATTTGACACATGTAGACTGACTGAGCATTGGAAGTTTTCAATGCAAAGTCTGAGTCCACCACCTGGAACAAAATAGACCATTTGAAAAAGCCGCCTATTAAGAGGAGTTGGCTCAAGCTGAATGTCAGACAATTAAAAGTCTGATTTTGTAATAAGAGTGCTTTGGTTCATAATAAGGATAAAATTGACCAAAGGACCCTGGCTGATTCTCGGTGGACCCCTTGAATTGGGGTAATGATTTTTTAAATGATTCTTGGCCAAATAGCATGAGCTTAAATAGTTGGATTGCACTGACCATGATGCTGAATCAGGGGGGTCCATCTGAGGTTCCTCCCCATCCCATTAACTATTTAGTAAAATTACCTATGCAGTGACCACCACCTTATATAGCCTCAAAGGGGGTTCCACCAGATGCAAAGATTATCCCCTATGGTGATTAGTTCAGATGTATCAAACCCTTACCTAACGGACTGAACCTAACTACTATTGATCCTTCATTGTTCATTCCTTTAAAGCAAAGTGAGTTTTGAGAGCTCCAATAAATTAAAACCCTATATTTCCTAATTTTGGATACTAGTAGCTTATACTTAATTTCTTAACCATCTCACTTCAAACCTCAGATCGTTTATATACTAATTAGTGTTATAGTAATAGTGGTCTCTTTTCAACCCATCACTGTCATTAATAAAAACAACTAATAACCCTCTTATTTACCCAATTTAAAGTTTTCTAGTTTTATATAAGTTATAATATAGCCCTCTGTTTATTAAACAGCAGTTATGAGTTTCATTACTCCTGTTTCTTTAAAATTGTCAAATCCTGTGCTATTAACACAGACAAGCATTAATTCATGCCAGGATTTGACACTGAATTTATTAGCCTCAAAGATCCATGTTTGCTGTGCTATTTGCACTTCCCCCTTCAAATAGCCCTTCTAACCAGCGTCAAGCACTGCAGAAACCCCAGCAACCTGAGACTTCGCGTTGATTCTTCCCAATCTGTATTCAGACCTGCTGCCTCCAGTATGTCCTTCCAGTCTTTTCAAAAATTTAACCCCATCCACCTGTCTAAGTTTGATTAGTATGGAAATGTGTTGTTGTTTATAAAGTTGTCTAAATGACGATGCATGGAGCTAACAATTTGTTTAAGGCTTCTATTATGATCAATTGCATAGACGATCAAAATCAAGACTTGATCATGTTTTATCTCACAGAGGACTGATAGAGTTATACCAATGTTGAAAGTGCAGTACTACGCGAATTTGGTAATCATGAAAGAAAGGCTATTTTCAAGGCTAAGTTTATGTGAATCTAGTTCTGGAAGAATGAGACTATTTACAGGGTTGCTGATTTTTTTTATCACAAGGGCAGGTCTAATTGGGAGAGAAAAGCTATAATCAACTTTGAAATATATTTTCTTAAAAAATACCAAAAAATAACTCAAACTCTACCGTTCACTGCTGCCTCATTGTTAAGGAGTTGAATACTCCTTCCATGAGTAGATATTCAATTTATGAAAGGGTACCTTTGTATCACTGAATATTAAGACGTGATACACTTCCCCCAACCCCGTTAAGGTAATGGTAAGAGGCCTATAGGATTCAGTTATAATCAAAGTGGGAATATGGGTCCTTGGTGAAACATTTCTGTTGTCACTTGCTGGATTTGCGACTCCAAAGTGCACTATGTTGTCAGTTGTCCCAAGAGACGCCACAAAATCAACTTTATCTTTTCCCCTATGGATAAGGATGACCAGGGAAAAGATGGTCAACATTAGAAAAAGGATACTCTATTGTCAAACCATCTATCCCTTTTCAGGCGCAGGACTGAACTTAACTAGTGCTTTCATGATCCAAAGTCAGTATACTGAACATGAAAAGAAAGTACAGAAAATAATATCAAAACCCTACGCTATGCAGCTGGCCAAACAGAACCAGTATGTAGAACCAGACAAATCAAATGAGCTAGATCCCTTAAAAGGCATCAAAAGTAGCCTTACTTCAAGAAGCTTGAATACTCTTTTTCAGACGTTGAGGAGATAATCAGAACTATGATCTAAAAAAGGATGATCCTGCTGCCCTCCCTTTAAATGTGAATTCTGATTACTTTTATATTTGCAATTATATTTTATACTTGTAAATATGATCAGAGTTCACATGATTGTTGAAAGTGGAGTTACAAATAGTGTAATTTAAAGCCAATTAATATAGATATTATTTAACCAAATTTGGCCCATAGTCAACAGTATGGGACTGCAGGCCTTGACAGCGCCATTAGCAAAAGAGCTTATAATGCCTCACCTATAAGAATTGGTTTTCTTCAAGTTACACCCCAATTATAGTATTGCCCATTCAGTAATACCAATTTTTGATTGTTGCAAGTTCTCAAATTCTATAAGACAGTCATCAGCTATAATGATGTTACATACAGGATTCTCAGTCAAATCTTTCCCTCCATCACTTTGGGGTGAGCAGGTTCCTTTTACTAATCAAAACAATATAATTAAAGTCACTTATACTAAAATTATATTCAATATAAAAACTGATCTTCATAGTAGGGACCAACCCTCCGTTATCTTCAAAAGTGAGGGCAATCCCTTACGCGCTTCCTTCACTTACAAACTGCTTCTGGTAAAGCAATGTGTCATAAATATGGGTCTGCTCTGAACCTGCCATGTAGAATACTGTAAGAAGTTTACTCACCCTGGGAATAAATCTTGAACTGAACCTTATGCAGCACCCAGATTAATTGTTCAGGGGCATCAGGACATCTGCGTGCTTTTTGCTAGCCTGATGGCTCAAAAAGTGTACTCTACCCAAATGACAAAATATAGATTCCATACATTTCATTCCCATAAGATGAGGTACTGCACAATGAGAGTATTGCAGACCTATCAGAGTTTGGCTTATCTAACGCATCTCCTAGCGCAGGCGGCTCTATAGCTTAGACCAATAAGAAGGCCTTACTGTAAAACTAAAGGACTAAGCCTTAACATTAATAAAATAAGTTCATGTACATGCTACAAAGGATTAAAATTTTGGGGGCTCCAAAATATATACTACATCACATTGACACTGGGGAAGCTCTACCCAAACTTTCTCGCCCCATTTGACCCAATCAAGTTTGTCAAGAAATTATTTAAAAAGAGCTCAGGGAATTACTATGACAAGGGATGACCATGGCCTCCCAAAGGCCCTGGGCCAGCCCAGTACTTATCATCAAGAATTAAGATTGCTCCAACCAAGTCATGATCTATTATTATTGCTTATATAAAATTACTAAAAAAGACTTTTATTCTCTGCCAAACATGGATGACGCTCTTGATTGGATATGAGGGGCCAAGTACTTTACTGCCCTGGATCTCATCAGCAGCTTTACATTTGATCTATCCAAAGATGAGCAGAAAAAGTGTGATATTATCACTTCTCATGAGCTATACTACTTACCCTCATGCAATAATATTTGTGAAACGCGCCGACTACCTTCCAAAGATCCATGGACACCATTCTAAAGGGATTTGAAGATGAGCTGTGTCCTAGTATACCTTGACAATATCAGTATATTCTCACATACCTTTAATATGCATCTGTCCAAAGAAAGAAGTTATAAGGTTAATAGCCAAGGCTCAATTTATATTGAACTTAAAGATACCATTTTTAAGACTTAGATGTAGTACCTAGGTTATATCACCAATACTCAAGGGATAAGACTGCAGCCACAGAAGCTCAAGGCTGTTAACCAAAAGAAAAGTCAGGAGAACAAGTGAGATATACAAGTATTTTTATGTATGAAGGGATACCACTGCCAGTTCATACTAAAATTCACCCAGCTGGCTGAGCTTAAGTTTCACCTACTCTGAGGTGGAGTGAATTTTTTCTAGTCTTCAAACTGTGTGATTGCTTTTAACAAGTTGAAGGTGACATTAATTAAAGCTTGCATGCTATGTTATCCAGACTTTGAGCAGCCTTTAATAATTCAAAATGATGCAGTGTTAATGGCCATTGGGTCTGAGCTCTCTTATTTTGAGCAAGAGAAGCACTCAGTAGCTTCTGTAGTTATGACCTTATTAAGCAGGAAAAAAATTATATGGTAACAGAATGTAAATGTTTAGCCGTTTACTTTGCCTGTAAACAATAACGTGTTTATATTCATGGCACTTTTTTCCAAGCTGTCACTATTCATGACTCTTTGTTGTGACTTTATAGCCTTAAAGAGCCTAAAGGTCAGTTGGATAGGTGGGCTTTTAAGCTCCAGGCTTATGACTATGAGGCTATACATCTATCAGGGCCCTATCAAAATAATACTTTAATTTCCAGCTACTCATTGTGTCTTACCAGATCCTGTACAGCAACCATTATTTGATATACTTATGCCCATAAATATGACGACAAGAAACTTCATTTTTAAGCGTACTTTGATT
Source organism: Massospora cicadina (assembly GCA_022478985.1). NCBI lineage: Eukaryota > Fungi > Entomophthoromycota > Entomophthoromycetes > Entomophthorales > Entomophthoraceae > Massospora > Massospora cicadina. Next base: position 99,901 of record JAKSZP010000205.1, read on the forward strand.
CAATTAATGAAGAGTACTGAAGTCTGGAAGATGATACTTTATAAAATTGATAGTGATGTCAGAGGTAACTATACTACACGCTTTCCAAATGACCATCAATACTATGAAAGCTCATCACATTATTGGTTATAAGGATTAGCTAAGACGCTAAAGCAGATTCAACAGAGTTACTTTTGGGAGTTGATGAATTTAATATCTATGAAATCTTGAAAAAGTGCCATGAGTGCCAATCACAACAACTTTTAAATCTTCCATCCCCTATCAGCTGATTAAGCTAACTAAATGCGGCATTTTTTTTTAAAGTTATTGGTCCTCTACCAGTCAGCAATTTCAACCATCGGTATATTATTCTGTCCTTTGACCACTTATCCAGACGGTTCAAAGTTAAGACCTTACTCTTTATTATAGAAGTTACCACAGCCAAGTTTATGATGGAGAATACCATTCATAGACATGAGTGTCCGCAGGTTATCTTAATAGAAAACAATACCAACTTCACCTCAAAAAAATGATTTTTAAAAATAACTGGTTTATGGGGATTAGGGGGTTATTATACTCCATACCATCCAGAGACAAATGGAACCTTTAAGAGGGTTAATGGATCCCTAGAGAAAATCCTTTGTAAGTTTGCAGCATCTTACCCTTACCAATAAAAACCCTATGTTAATATTGCTTATTTTGCCTATAACCTCAGATATAGTGCTACTGTATTCTCCCCTTTCCAATTACTGTATGGCTAACATCCCGCCTATCTGCCCATATTATACTCTATTGTTGAGGATGAAGATGGAGTCAGGCCTGAAGAATAAATTTGATTGCCTATTCAAGGCACTAATCAAGATTCAGACCAAGGGTTATGGGTTTGCCTTAACTAAAAATTAGCCATAAATCACATGATGAGATCTATCAAGCAACCTTACACAATTCCACGTGTGGTGATCAGGTGTTTACTTTCATATCTATGGATATGAAAATACCTATAAGATGTCAACACTCTAAAAGGGCTAAATGTAATTTTGGAGTGCTAATCTTTTGATGTCTATACTATTAAGTGTTTACTTGACATAAAAATTGTTAAAAAATTTCATGAAAAGTTCATCATACCTTACTCCAGAAGTCAATTACCCCATTAGTCTCCTCCCAAAAAAAGTAAATTAGAGAGGTGAAGTGTTGTCAAAGGTTTTAACTGGCCTTTGACTAAACACCTATTATATGTCAATGGTCAAAATGAAAACAAACATACTTGAATTTCGTCCAAGACTCTAAAATGTCCATATATTCTTTTTGGTTCCCTTAATCATTTCAGAATCGTCATGCGGCGATTTATAACCTCTAAATTGATCTTTTATATAAATGGCACAATTATATTTATTCTACTTATTGTACACAAAGTGTCCATTGTACACCCCTTGACAATTGTGGTTCTAGCCTGGAAACATTGATGCTCCACATCTAAAGAATCTTTTATAAACTATTTTTACCTTTATCTCAATAAAATGCATAACATGTCCAAGATCTTCTTAGTTTTAGCAGAAGTCGCTATTGCTGTAGAGATTTACTATTTTGAGAGTTGAAGAAATAAAGAATATCATATAGCTTAGTACATTATTCTGTGAAAATTAATTTGTCCTGAACTGAGTGTTAAGATCATGAAGAATTGACGGAGTTCTGAGAAGGATTTATACCTTAGCCCATAGAGTTCTTGACTTAAACTTTACAGGGAAATTTCGCCAAACATTCTGTTTAATTGCACTTGTTACAACGTAATTATTTTAAGATTTTATTGTTAGGTAATTCAAATTACTTACCTTCTAATTTATCATCCTTATCTTGAGCCAAGTTAACAGCCTGCTTTCGCTATGTTTTTATTTATTCTCTTACTATTTTATTTTTTCTCTTCTAGGTTTTTGTACATCTAATAACTATTCTTTAGTTTTACAAAAGTATTAACATTTTAAGGCCAGCGGATTAAAAAAGTTATAAGCTGGTATGGTAACTGAGGTACCTTTGAAGTATGGTCTTTGCGGTCAACTTATCTAGGCTATAAATGATCCAAAGCTTTTGGGCTTTAAGAATATCTTGCTGCGTAGTTTACAACCATCTCATCCTACCCATCTTCATCACCAGAACTTATTGTGTTATTTATATCTTAAAAACTACAAAATTTGAACCATATGGCTTCCTTAGCTTTAGTCCAGTTAGATCCTATCGCTTGGATAGCGCTTAAAACTAGAGTCTCACGTCTCATGTACCCTTAGTTTATAATGATCTTTGTGTCCGTCTCTATTTCCTCCTGTAATGTTTTTATACATCTTTAAGAATCTCAGAATTATGATCTCACCCGTGGAGCAACTAGCATTTGAAACAGGGCATAAAGTTTTGGTCTTTGGTAAGTGGTTCAGATCTTACTCATTAAAGGATAAGTATTTGAGTATCTACTAGTGAGGTTTGCAAGTTTGTAATAATTACTCATGGGGTTGGTTATGGTTATTGACATGTGATGAACAATTCCATGGTGTTCAATATGCTCTTTGGTAATATAGTTTCTCATCCTGTCAATTGTTTACTTTGGTGTTTTTATTGCAAACATTTGTCATTGCCCAAGGTGCCGTGAGGCGCTCAGCACCACTTGGGACAATAAATTGGAGGATGGGGTCTTTGCCATAAGTGGACAGTCCTGACATCAACTCCTCATAGAGTATTTGAGGGGAAAGGTGTGAGGGGAGGTTATCAAAGGTCACCATGGGTGTGTTATCATTGAGGAGATGTTCTTGGGTGGTGGTAATGGGTGTGTTTTTGTGTATTAAGGGTGTGGCTGCTGCAGAGGCCGTGTCCTCTTCAGTGGGGAAGCCTATATCAAAATAGTCTCTTGTAAGAGAGAAAGTCTATAAATCCTACTGGTGCAAAGGTGGCTGTTGCCAGCTCAATTATTGCTTTGTTGACATATGGGAAGAGATATATGTACTCAACATGGAGGCAAAAGTGGATAGTGGATTGTGGTAGAGATAAGGTATGGGGGCAGGTTGGGTGGACTCATGTGAGGTGCAGTGCTAGGTCCCTTAGAGTGACATAGTGGCTGGATGTATTTGGCAGACTGGATGGGCCAGTCTACATGCATTTGCCTTCTGGGCAGTAAACGCTAGTGGGTTGAGCACAGCTGCCCCACACTGGGGCAGCAGGTGGTGAATCTGAGGACATAAATTGGGAAGTTGATGTGGCGAGGTGGTGGTGGAAAATTAACAGTTTTTTTTCAAAATTACTCAAAAGTGATGTCAAGTGGAAAGAAAACATGTTTCCCTCAGAATTTGATTATCTTCTTTTCCATAGATCATAGATTTTTGGTTTTTTGTTGTATCTTTTAATGAGAGTATATTTATATGATGGTTGTAATTATCTATTGTTCTGGTATAAACTGTATAATTTTTTAATCAAAAATTTTAATTAAAGTTTGTAATCTTAGTCAAGGTTATATTGATAGTGCTAGAAAATAAGGTTACAAAATTAAGTTCAATTTATAGTAACAGATTACCTTGTATTATTGATCTAGTGTTATTATTTGAGGTAAACTTAACTAGAAAATGAAATCTATACATTAATGCTTATAAATATTTATATATTGAAAATGCAGGCAGAACCAATATATCAGCTAAAAGCTTAGTAAAGAAACTTCACCAAGATGTTATTTTCAATTTCAGATGCACTAATTAGTGTTATTAAATTATCTTCACCAGTATAGGGTTTCAGCACTTTATTCTTGATCTTTAAATAATTTGAAGTCTTGGCCTGGTACCAAAATATTTGTGTGAAAGGCGCAAATCAACTTGCATCCCCAGTAGTAATTGACGCGCTTCTAACTTTCTCCTCTGCTGCCAATATATTAGAGGAATTACTAGTTGATATCATTTATCATTAATGTACCATTTGTAAGTGTAATAGGATTTTTTATTGCATTTTATTGAGGAATTTATTTTATATAATAATTTTAGTTTTGATAAAGTAAAACAAGTTACTATTTATAGTTTCTCATATAATTACTTATCAAACTATTAACACTGACTGTCAGAAATTGAGTCTGATAGTTTCAATATAAATGACTGAGTAGTTTAGAATTGTCATATATTAAATAATTCACCAAATTGCTAAACCAATTAAGTAAAGTAATAATAAATCATAATGTTTAATCTTTAGGTTAACTTAAAGTTTCAGGTCCAGTTCTTAGCCCAAAAACCATTTATCATATAGTTTACTTACTTAATTTAATTAAGTTTTAGCATTTGGTCTTAATATAAGTGCTATGAAAAATGATTGAAATTGTTTAGGTTTAGTGGAGATAAATTTTTATCTCTGAGCTTCACTTACCATAACAGGGATGGGTTTTGGGTATATTAAAATTGAAACCCAAGTAATGCAGGGTAAATCAGCTAATGAAATATATAAAAGCTAGGTCTGTTTTCAAATCAAGCACTAGATCTTTATGCAAAGCCAGAACTATACTAACGAGCCTCAAAATAGCTTACTACAAATTAATTTAAGTAATATGTTATATCTACTTCTTGTGGGATAAGTTACCTCATTTTTTATAACTCTTGTTGTTGATTCAATATATGCTATAACAAATAGGAAATCCATCTATATTAATTTATTTTAAAAATAAATAAAGTAAATGAGGGGGTCAACCTTGGGACAAATATACCATGCTGAGTTTTTTAGCCTGTGCTGGTTTTAAACTTGTGTCAATTGAAACCTGACCCAGAGTGGAGCATGAACCACCCCGCTATGCTACCACTCCTCCTATTTTAAAACTATATAAATCACACCTATAAGTAAAAAAACTTTGGAAATTCCTATTCACATTAATCCTTAAAATATGATATAAATTATCAATAATATGAGTTTTTTATTAGGTGATTAGATTTATATTTTCAATAAGTATCAAAGTATGGCTTGCAACCCTTCAGTGCAACTTGTATCTTTGTATATAATTTTTATCAGTATGACATGCAGTATACACCAATATTAAACAAAAAATTAAAATAATTGATTTAATCACGTTACTATACTGAAAGTTATGTTAAAATATATACCACTAAAATTCATAAACTATAATATTCTAAACATAGCTTGGTAGCACTTTATTACTAAGCTATGACCCAGGAGTTATCATAAACTTAAGATACATATAGACTAAAAGTTCTACATAAACAATTTTATTCTCACAGGAATTAGGGCATTAATATAATCTTTTTTGATATAAATAACTCAAAATTTAAAGTAGTATTTAATATTGTCAGGATGCTCAATTAAAGAAAGTTTTCACTAAAGTTTAATAATTTATTTTTGATTAAAACTGATGCATTAAGCAAAACTAAGACCAAGCCCCAAATACTAATGAAAACCTAAAAATATTATATATGTGCTAAAACAAAATTTATGCTATCTCAAAAAAGGGTATTTTAAATTTATACTTAAATTGCCCTTTTTATATCAAGCCATCCTTGCAGTGCTTGGTGACAAACCTTTGAGGACTTGCATGTAAGGCTTTCCACAAAAGGAAAGGATCCAGATAGTGTCTACTACCCCTTTACATGTATAAAAGTTCACTTTATTTTTAAGAAAATTCTTAAATTTCCGCCCACTTCAATCCCCCCACTGTCTAGTAATTGGCATGTTGACAAGATAAAGCTCCTTTTTTGAGAAAACCCTCAGCTTTACCAAAACGTTAGGAGTGCCCCAGGTAAGCCATCTAATGCCGCCACCTATTTTCCCAAAAACTAAAAGTTTAAAAGATTTTAAAATTTTATGAGGTCTCAGATGTAAAAATTTGATTTTTCTGAAGAATTTTGAAAGTTCCGACCTGATTTTACCCTTGCGCACACTATTTCCCCAAATTACTTTCTAATGCTTTAGGATATTTGCTTTCAATTGAGCGTCAGAACTCTAAGGATGAGAGCGCCTCATTTTGGAAAAATCTTTAAAAATTCTAAAGAACGCTAAATTGGGGGGCAGCCAATCATGGCGTGCCCCATCACCTCTCCTCAACCTCTGTTCTTGCGCCACCTCATAAATTAGCTCTCACATCACCAGCGAAAACCCAGAGACTGAAAGCTGGAGAATATGCTGACCCAAGAGCTGCAGAACCCAAAACATTGTTGCAAACTTTAAAACCCCTTTACTATATAAAGGCCAGTGCCCTTACTTGTGAGGATACTATACTATTTTATTCTCCTATGTTTGTTTTCTCTCTAAATGAAGAGGTCTTTCCTCCCATCATTTAAATCTTGTTATCTCAAAACTTTTTTAGCATCATGGCGCACATCTAGGATGTTTTAGTGCAGCCAAGGTGGCGCTCCCCTCATCAACCAGAGGCTTCAGGGCCACATCAACAGCAGTTGCTTGGTTACTCTGGTGACTGATTGTAAAACCGCCATTGTGCAACCAGAGCCAACTTGAGCTCTCCAAATCCCAAAAATGAAGCTATGAATATTTTCTGGAGCTCCTTTAATTTCCAGCAACATACTAAAACTGCTTTATTAGTAATAAAAAGATTCAAGCTCAACTACTTGTTGTTTATAAAAAATCACTGATTGGAAAGAGCCCCTGTGGAGGGAAAAATTTTGACACTTTAAATAAAAGCCATCTGGACCATTAATTATCAAAAATTTTACAGTTTGAGTATATCTTTATAATGTCAGGGACTGTCCTATGACCCTATCAGCAAAGTTTGAATTTTAAGTTAGGCGTGTCTCAGCAGTATGACCTGCAATCTAAACTAAGAAACTAGTTTATACTCTCATAAAAACTTAAAATAAATGAAAGTATATAAGAGTATAAATTAAGGAATGTTCAATATTAACTTCTAGCCAATTTACCTCTTAATTGATAGCAGCTTTGCTAACTAAGCTTAGGTATTTTTCAAAAGCATAAGTTTATTATCAGGATGTAAATTTTATTATTAAGCGAATAGAGTTATTTGTAATGCACAGAGTGGTTTAAGAATTCTTCACTTTTGAATATTATACTCAGGGCTTGGACAAAAAGTACATATAGGATGGGAGTCAGTTGTGTGATGCACATAAGGCCAATAACAACGGGTCAATAGAGATATGTTTAAAAAGGCTCTAGAAATACTGAGCGCTATGATGCAAGCTTCCCATACATTAATGTTATAAAGTTAGGTGACGTCAGAAAGGTTGTAGAGCAATGCTAGCTCTGAAGGTGATGACACTGAAGGTGGCAGTAATGTGGCATACCTTACTTCAAAAATGAGGCTTCCTCATTATAGGGAAGGTTGTGTAAACATATTTTATTTTCCTATTTGGAGAGAGTATACCAGTTGACTTACACTTCCAATGTAATCATGATATACTATCAAAATATAGATTTATAAAGGACACCCCAGAGGGTTCATAACCTCTCCTGTTGTCAGTCATGACCGCCAGGTTTAGGAAGATGGGGAGATTCATGCCAACTCTTTACTTGGATGCAGCATGAGTTTAGGAAGGGATCAATGTTTAGAAACCATATTGGGAATCATGAGTTGATTAGCCTTATGTTGCGTGGGCCATGTTGCCAAACAACAGTGCCTAAAAATGTTTCTATATATGATAGTGAATACAATTGATTACTTCTTGGAGGGTAAGAGTTGTTCCTGAAAATGAGTATAATACTATACTATGGAGTGTCTATTTTGCTATTGTCACTATCACAGTCCGTAGAGATGGATGAATTAGTGACTCCATGTTGGGAGCGAACATTTTTTTAGATAAGCTGAATATCTTCCTATATCCTTGGTGGAATAGCATATAACCTCTTTACAGATAGCTGCCAATGGCGGACAATGATCTAGGCGGTGTATTAAAATTCAATATTGGCCCCATATTGTTCAAAAATGGGAGATATTATATCGCTCCACCATGTGATATACTCTCAGAATGCATCTCCTTATTTGTGAATGTATACTGGGTTGTAGTAGAGCATGGTGTATGTATCCCCAGATAATCCTTTGGGTTTTTTTGTTATATGGTATGTCCATTATATCCATGTATTCAACCCTGGTAATTGTACTCATTACAGTTTATCATTCTGTTTATAACAAATTGGCCGTTAAATTCTTACCTGTAAGTTAGCCTTGGGCGGCCTCATTGGATAGTCTGTCCACTAATGTGGATCTTCCATTCCGCTTTTCTCATGGCAAGAAGTATTTGTTTAAAGTGTACAGGGATCTCACGCGGTCCTGCAGCAGTTGGATGTGATCACATATACCTAATAAATGAGATCGAATGACTTGGGTTTCCTATTTGTGGAACACGTGCAAAGTTTGACCTTGCTGCTTAGGCCCAATGTAGATTTGGAAGATCTGAACTAGTCATCTGGACTATCCAGGTTCCTAGTATTTAAAAGCTTGTTTTACATAATTTATTGGCCCCATACCTCCATTAATACTAGGGCCAAATAACGCTTTAAGAGTACAGGGGCTTTTTGGCCAGACCAAAGCCACCCATGTATTAGGGCATAATTTGTTGTAGAAAAAGGATGGTGAAAGCTAGCTTTTCTTTCTGATTACTATCACTTTTAATAATACAATTCGATTCAAACAGCAAAATATGATAATAAACACCAGGCGAGATTAGTATGAATAATAAGGTAAAGAGCTGGGAAAACGCGGTAGAGGGTAGCAGATCCAGAACTGCACCGCCCAAAGGTACCAAGCGCACAGGTACAAATGAAAATCTCAGCAAAAATAAAAAACCTGAGGTGGTGCATCCCGCAGGTTTCATCAATTTTTTAGTAAGATACTGTAGCTATCTAAAAAGTATCACAATTGCAACCACTGTCATTGGTGGAACATGGGATATGAGTTTTCCTGGGCGTAGAAACACTGATGATGTGGGAAAAGTTCAGCAAAGCCCAACAAAAAGTTTTTCCCACACGTGGTGTACTTAACAACCCATACTATCCGCAAAGGGTGGGTAGATCTTGGGTTCAAAACTGTGGAAGAAGCAAATGAAGCAGCAAAAGTCAGAGTGGCACTCAACCTTCCTGACGGACAGCAATTGGTTCCAACCAAACGCACCCATTGGACTGAATCCAAGGATATTTTCATAATTTTTGATTATCTTCTGACCACACTGGCGCGCACAGTAGTTGAAAGTCATCTCCAAGAAGGCTTGGAAGCCTACAGAGAAATTAAACAATTTGAAATGCAGCGCTTCCAGCTGATGCTGACCCTCAGCATGAGGAAAGCCAATAGCAATAATTTCGCTGAACCAGGATTTAGTAGAGGAGATTACAAAAATCCCCCACATCGCATCCTTCACAATTGATAGAAAAAAATACCAGCTGTTCCACGCAACAGTGGAAAGCATACCCCCCATTTGCAACCACTGCCAGGCCTTTGGGCACAAGATTCATGCTTTCCCCATAAAAGAAGGCCTGAGAGAAATGGAATTCTGTGAGGAGGAAATGGGCGAAGATGACTCAGAATACACCAAAATCACAGACACTACACAAGCCTTCAACTGGGGAGAACACGGTAAATATAAAATTATTGACCTTTTTCCCTGAAAGAAAGAAAAATGGCCAAACAAGCTCACAAGCTGGCTGCGGCCAAGGCAAAGACCTCGGTGGAATCAACCATATCGCTGGAGCAGATCCAGGAAGACATGGAGGAACTCAAGTCCATGAACCAATCAGATCCCGCGGAAAACCATACACCCAATCTGACCAGTTCAAATTTGACAGAACCTGATTTGGAAATGAATGCAGCAAAATTGGGGCTCAGTGCACACCCAGAAATTGTGGAATTCAACCCAATTGGGAAGGAAAATCAACAATGGAATGTGCAAGAAAAAATGCAGCCAATAAAAATCCACAAGTGCACTGCAATAACATTTTGAAACCAAGCAAAGCAAGAGAGGAGCGAAAACTGTGGCAATGAAAGGGGCAGAATACACCCCAACTCCTACCCATGGCTATGCTCTCTGCAGCAGAGGTGTAGTGGAGAGCAATGTGAGCGAGGGAGTAGGGCCGGGAGGCCCTGCTAACTGCTCCTGAGGCGCATTGGGCGTCTCAGTAGAGATAAGGGACTCTGAACATAGTGGGACTCAAGGCCTAACATCCCGGGCCAAGAAGTTGAGTCTACTACAAAACCCACCTGTGGATATCCTGGCGGTGCAGGAAACCCACTGTCCACAGGGAGAGGAGGAGGCATGGGAAAAAATGCTCCTCCCAACAATATTTTTTTTTAGTACTAGATGGTCCACCTCCCAACAATATTGTTTTGGTCGCTTCACTGTGGGGTGATAGTACATGCAAACCAAAACTATAAATTTATTAATAAAAATTCATTCCTGAATGGCCACATACTCGCCGTAACTTTTTCATGGCACACTGAAGTGCACACAATAGCCAGTGTGTACGCTCTGAACGGTGCGTATGATTAAAGAGAATTTCTCACAGCTTCAACACAATTAAATCTACCAGCAGATAATTTCATAATGGGAGACATGAACTGCTTGATTAACCCAGAGATTGACCAATGGCCATACACAATGGAGATACCACAAGGGCAAGTGGAACTCCAAGTACTAAAGGCCACCCTGGGACTATATGATCACTGCCAAAAAGGCAACCCCTGCTACAAAACATGACACGCCCACATTTACACAATGGTACACTTGTCCCTATTTCAAGGATAGACCTAATACTCGCACCAATAATTTTTGGTCACCTAATCCAAAAATTTAAAACTGGAAAAATTGAATGTTCCAACCATTGGCTTGTTTCAGTGTCTTACAAACTGGTGGAACTCAGTACCCAAGCACCCAGATGGTGCAGAATACACCCAGAAAGTTTAGCTGACTCAGAATTTCAATCCTGGATTAGAGCTTCTTTGAACGCTCAAAGTCACTTTTGAGCGATTTTAAATTTAAGTTTATTTATCCACAGCCGTCTGCCCAAACCTATTCTTTGATGTCCTTGGCTCTGCCGCCTGCCACCCCAGTGTGGGGCAGCAGTGCACCCCCACCTAGCGTTTTCTGCCCCACGGGCAAGCACGTTCAGACGGGCTCAAACAGCCCTCCCACTGCTTCCAACTGCTTTGTCACCCCACGGGACTTAGCGCTCCACCTGGCGCGCGTCCACCCTTCTCGCTCCCATCCTCTCGCCCTCCCTCGCTCTGCCATTCGCTATTGCCTCAGAGTGGACTATGGGCGTTTGTTCCCATATGCCAATAAGGCAATTATTGACCTAGCCACTGCGGCCTTTGCACCAGCTGGCTTTATAGACTTCCGCCCTTTTAAGGGCTACTTTGACGTTGGGTTCCAATCTGAGGAGGATGCTGAAGCGGCAGCACAAACTCCTCTAATTTATAAAAAAAACCCCATTTCCACAACTCGTACTCGCCTCCCTTCAGACACCATGCTAGTGGTATCCTTTGCAAATCTCCCATCCCGCCTTCCACCCCAGGTTTTGTATGACCAGTTGGTCGTGGGGCTCATGGCTTATGGCATTCAGCCCAACCTCATCTTTGCTATTTCATCTAGTGCGGAATGCCTTGCTGCTCCTTGTGCAACAGCCACCATCATACCACACCACCCTACCATAGCCCAACAAATCCCACCCCGCGCTAGTGTGGCTGCACCGCCTGATCATTTCTTTTGGGCTCAGGTCAATAATGGTAGGCAGATTTGTTCCCTCTGCTTTGGCCTTGACCATGCAAAAAGAGCATGCCCTCAGGCTAAATCCGGTGCTGCAGCTTCTGAGCCCCCCTCTGGAGGTTCAGTATGGGGCGCTTTGCTGCCCCCTCCCACCCTCCAATCTCGTTCAGTGGGACCACATGGAAAATCAGCCCCCCCAAAACCTCCATCCTCACTCTCCCACCTAAATCTACGCCAGCCAATCAGAGCAATGCTTGGACTACCATTCGCACCCAAGCAGCTGCCCATTCGCCCAATCCTACCCACCCAAATTTAAACGCCACTATTCCAGTGAACCAAAATCCATGGGATCTATTGGCTGAAACTGACGAATCAGGTAATGTCCTCATTAGTAAGCATACAGGTCAACCTCTCTGCCAAGGCAATTATGGTCGGGCAAAATTTTTCCTTCCCAACTTTGATGAAACCCCTACTCCTCGCCATTTTGCTCCTCTACCCAATACAGCCCCCTTCCAAAGTGACCACCAGCTAGCCTTAGCTGCGGTGGCCTCTCCTCATTGCCCAAAACTACGCACCGCGGTGGCCCAGTCAGTGGCTCAGCTCCAGCATGGCCTGCCCACCATCTTCTTCCCCCGACTTCCCTGAATCTCCCTGCAGTGACATCTCAAAACTATTTGATGATGCTGAAATTGCTGTTTTGAATGTCGCAACGCTTGCTTCATTCAACCCCTCAGCCAAAATCACCCGCCACAATATCTCCCTTTTCACCCAACTTCCTGAAGCTCGCAAAGAAGCTGAAGTTCTCCTCGCAGCTTTTGTTGAAACACTTTCCCATCATTATCTTGATGTGGAAGTGGAAAACTCCTACTACGCTGACCTCAGCCCCCACTATGCGGATGCCCCAACGCCCTGGCTCTCTGCTCTGATCCAGTACTGTAACCAACATCCCTTGATCGAGGTGGGTCTTTCTGAAAACCAACCCCCAACCCCTCCTCACCCTCTGCCATGGTGGGTTAGCAGTTTCTGCTTCCCACCTGGTTAGTAGTTTGTTTTGTCATTTTGAGTGTTGTGTCCGGTACTGTCCATCCCCTGGTCAGCGTGGTCTCAAATAAATTGAAATAGAATTTCAATCCTGGATGGAGGAAATATTTTAAACCAAGGATTTTCAAACTCCTTTTTGCTCGGATACACTAATCACCTTGGAAAACTTCAAAAAATCAACAACCCAGCAAATCAAACATACATCGTCTAGAAGACATAGGGCAGTTTCAGCCATTATCAAAAACACATTGGCTGAAATTGACCATCCAGAAAACAACGCACCAAGAACAGGATACAGCCATGGATGGGGTCTCAAATGGGCGGAAGTTTCTGCTTGGCTAAACACCTTGATCTGCAAACACCAAAATCGACTCAGAGTCTAATATAAAGGCAAAAACATAAGAGATGTAGAAACTTGTTTGAGCTACTTTTCCGCTGATTCCATGCGAGGAAAAATATGATAGCCTGCACACAGGTCCGTTGACTGGATAAATCCATAGCATAAACACCCAAGGAAATCGCAACCAAAATGCACAGGTTTTATATGAAATTGTATAAATCTGAGCCAGTCAAACCAGAAAATTCAAAAAATTTCTTAGAAGTGCAAATATTGACACCGTGGCCCAAAATCACAATTTAATCAACCTAATGTCACGCGAGGAATTATGAGAAATAGTACGTGGTGCACTAAGAGGGAAATGCCCTGGACCTGATGGGATTCCCTATGAATTTTACATAAAATATTCACTAACATCTCTAAAATTCTTCTAGCTTCAATGAACAAGTGTATTATGGAAACATGCCTCCTACCTGGAGGCAAAGAAGCCTACACGGTCACTTTATTCAAGAAAGGAGACAGATTAGACCTATCCAACTGGCGCCCAATTTTCTTAACCAACACAGATACAAAAATTTTCAAAAAATTTATGGCTAAACGACTAGGAGAAATTGCAACTGATGCGATATCCCCATCACAATATGGATTTGTTCCAAGAAGATCCATATGGGACAACATCCACACAGTTGCAAATGTCTGCCAGTCCAAAAACTCTGGAGCCCTTGTCTTTTTAGACCAACAAAAGGCATACTATAGGGTGAACTGGACCTATCTTAGGGCCTGCCTTCAAAAAACAAAGCTTCCAAATAGATTTATAAACTGGGTAATGTTGTTTACAGAGTCTGCAACCATGGCTGTGAAGGGAGCAGGCTTATTAACCAACTAAGTTATCCCACAGAGAGGACTAAAACAAGGAGACCCCTTAAACCCTCTACTCTACAACTTTAGCCTAGACCCCCTAATCCGAAATACAAACACACTGCTCAAAGGAATCAACGTCAAAGGCCAACCACCAGTCAAAATGATGGCCTTCGCTGATGATTGTGTGGTGGGCATATCCAACAATCAGGACGCTTGTAGAATTGAGAAAATAGTACAAGACTATTCAACCATAAGTAACGCATCACTTAACACTGAGAAAACGGAAATTATACTCCAGGGAAAATACCAGACCCATTGGGCGCCATCTACCCAGGGTCAACAAGATAAAACAACATCAAGACTCCTGACCAGACATAGGAGGTGTAAACTAGCAACGACCTTACTGAAACTTCCATTCATCACCAAGCCAACATCTGGCCCTGTTCGTCACTTGTGAGTATGGTTAGAAGCAGGGGGTTACGCCAACTCCATGATGGAAAATCAATTATTGGACAAAATAACAAAACGCATATCCTCCTTACATGGACATCAAACAGGTCTAACAGGAAGGGTCACGGTAGCCAACTCTATAATTTTATCAATCATATGGTTCACGGCCCAGCAATCGCTTTTTCACCATCCTTTTTCAACACAGTCCGCGCCCTATTACAAGGATGGTAAAAGTCCAACTATAACCCCCCTGCACGCCTCAAAACCCTATTTGGATCTAGAAGGAATGGAGGCATGGGGCTTACTAATTACGTAGAGCAAGCAACCCATATACTGGGATCTTGGATAGCTCAGGTGACTAGCCCAGATCTTCCAGATATACACTGGGCCAGAACAGCAAGATATAACTTTTACGTGCATTACAATTAAGAAACTCAGAGCACCATAACACATTAATCAAGTATCTGGCATCCCATCCTACAGCTGCAGGACCACATGGCACTCCTGCACATTTCAAATGAATACTCCTAGCCATGAGAATAGCGACATAGCGGATTCACATAAATGAACAAACCAGTCACTGAGGACGCCCAATACTAACTAACAGACAGGAGATCAATGATCAGATAGTCATAGACAACATAATGATCAAAAGCCCAAATACCATAGTCAGGATAGATTACCTGGACCATATGGACATACCCTACAACCTGGAGACCCAAAGAAGAGTATGGAGATACACACATCACCCTCTACTCCAACCCAGGATAAGAGCACATGTATGGAGGTGCATGAGGAGAGTATACCAAACAGCTGAATGGTCAAACGCCAATCACACCTCATGTGCAATATGTGGTCAGTTCGGAAGCCTATCCCACCACTTAGAACAATGCCCAACATAAGCAGCGATATAGAAAGAGGCCATGCATCTTTTCCTCCAAGAAAACGAACATCCATTCAGCCTATCAAGGAACATGTTCGCTATAAACATGGATTCTCCTATCCACCCATCTCTCAGGGCGCTAATAGTAGCAATAGCACTATGGACAATACACACAATGATACTGGAATCGTTCATAGGAGCAGTGCCAACAATCCAAGAAGCCATTCATCGCTTTCACAGCCATATATTGGAACACTTCCAAGCATGGCTGTTTGGACATATGACCCCCCATAACAGAAGGACAATCAACACATGGTTCCCCATATGGTTCCTAAAGTTTGATCCTTTCCTATACACATACTGCATTTAAGAATAAGCCAGCATAACTACCCTTCCCTACCGCCCTAAACTTGGTGACCCTGGAGACAACAAGAGCGGACTTGAACCCTCTGGGGTGTTTCTATTTATCGGATTTCATTAGTTTTCTCACTATATCAGAAGTGCTTGTCCCCTGGTCGACCTTCCCCAAATAAATATAAAAAATGATGGTGAAAATTAGATTGCATGCGGCATAAACCAAATCATTGATAATAGCATGGAGTTGTCTAGCACAACTCATCCAGTTAAACTTGTGTGTTGTCTATTAAGGGGAGTGATGTGTTTTGTTAGCTTATATAGGAGATGATTCTCCATCGTGGTGTTGGAGTACTCCCCTGACTCAATCTATACTACCAAATGACGGATAAGTTAAGCTGCCAGCTTGGTGATAAAGGGGAGCTATAATGGTGTGATTGAGGAATTTTACTTGTTAAACCTGGTGAAAAGTTCCTTGGGTTTCATGGTCTGGTGGCCTAAAGTTAGTGGACCCAATGGGTCTAATATTTTACCAAGAATATACCTTCAGTTTTTTAAGCATTGAGTGATGCGTTGCTAATAATAAAATATTTTTGTATTGCTTTTCAAGTATGCGAGCATCATAATTGTGGTATATAACCACTATACAATCGTCTGCAAAAGCCATCACCTTGACTGGTGGTTGGCTATGGACGTTGACGCCAGAAATGAGGACATTTGTATTTCAGATTAATGGATTGAGACTAAAATTTTATAATAGAGGGCTTAGGGGTCACCTTGCTAGAGTCCCCTCTGTAAAAATTAGCTTAGTTAAAAATACTGCTCCATGTACATCCATAGTGGCTGACTCAGTGAACAGCATCGCCCAGTTTATAAATCTGTTTGGATTTTTAAATTTTGAAAACAAGCCCAAAGGTAGGTTCAGCTCACCATGTCATAGGCTTTCTGTTAATTTAGGATAACAAGCGCTCCAGATGCTTTAGATTGACAGACATTAGTAGCTGTATGGATGCTATCCCATAATGACCTTCTGGGGACAAATTTTCATTTTGATGGGGATATACTTCTGTTAATATTTCCCCTAGTCATTTAGCCTCAATTATTTGTGAATATTTTAATGTTAGTGTTGGATAGGGAGATTAAGTGCCATTTGGGTAGATTTAAACTATCTCCCTTTTTTAAAGAGAGTAACTGTAAATGATTCTTGAACTCTAGGAAGAAGGTAGATTTACACAATAAGTTGTTCATGAAAGCTAAAAGAATGTTAGGAATGTTATTAAAATATTTTCATAGAGTTGGGACCATCTAGTACTAAAAAAATATTTTCCATAGACCATATAGAGTAGCTCATCAGGCCAGGCATTTCCTTCATGGTGCACTGTGCACCGCTTCCCATAATTCCTCTTGAGAAAATAAATAAATAAATTAAATTTTTGGTTTGAACCATGGTGCCAATATGTGCAATTTAAGAATTTTACTCTGTTATGAAGAAGCAGATTTATATAAATTTATGTAAACCCTGTTTACTCCAGTCATGACTTCCTCCGCGTTTCTGATATGGATGTATCCAGCCACCAGACCTGTGTGCAGGCTATGGTGTTCTTTTTGGAGTAAATCGGTGGAAAAAATAACTTGAACTTGTTTCTCCAGGCTTTATATTTTTTGCGCTGAAGTGAACACCAAGCAGCACTGTTAATGTTCAAGTACCGAAGTGTTTAAGCATGCGGATACCTCAGCTCATTTATATCCCATCCAGAGCCTTAGCATGTGCGTGGGACATTGTTTTTCAGGTAATTGAGTTTAGCCAAAATGCTTTTAATGATGGTTGAAACTGTCCAGACTTTCTTTGTGCTGTATGTTTGATTAGGTCACTGTTAATTTATTATAATTTTTTTCAGGTGATCAGAGGGTCTGAACTGATAGGTGTTTGAAAATTAATTTTGAGACCTACCTTCACCCAGGAATGAAATTCAAAGTCAGTGAAATTTTTGGACATAATCTGCACCAGCTGGATTCTTGTATGATTGCTTTTGATTTTATAGACCTAAACTAGCAAATGATTGGACTTTCAATTTTTTGTAGTTTAAATTTACAAATTGATGTTAGAAATTAATGGCACAAGTATGAGGTCTATGCACAACATAGATATTATTTCACTGTTGTGCACATGAGGCAACGTCATGTTCTGCAGGAGAGGAAAACATCTGGATAAGGTCATATAGGTCAAGATGGCTTTTAACACGCGAAGTTCAATGTGCCCTTGTGGTGCCCCAGTTTGTGTGTGCCATTGATCAATATTTGGGTTAATCCAACAGTTCATGTCTCCTATAATGAAGGTGTTCTCTGGGAAATGGAGGTGTGTCAAGGCTGAGAGAAATTAATAAAGATCCCGTGCACAGTTCAATGCATACACGCTGGCTATTGTGTGCACCTCTTCTTTCCAGGAGAATGTAACAGCTAGTACTCAGTCATCTATTTATGAACTTTTACTAATGAATTTAAATTTTGGTCACGGATACTATCACCCCATAGTGCTGTGACCAAAACATTAGTGTTGGGAGGATCATGTTTTCCTATGCCTCCTCCTTCCCTTATAGACAGTGGGTTTCATGTACTGCCAGGGATGTCCATAAGGTGGTTGCACAGGTGACTCAACTTCTTGGTCTGGGATGCCAAGGCCTTGAGTACCGCTATGTTCAACGTCCCTATCTCTACTGTGACGCCCAGTGTGCCTCAGGAGCTGGTATCAGAGACTTGGTCCTACTCCATTGCCCTCCTTGCTCACCTTAGCATCATTGCTGTGAGAGTTAAAGTGATGAGTAGAACTGGGCATATTCTGCCCCTTTCTTTACCATTAATTTAATTTTCTTTTTGCCTTTTTTGGCACTTGATTTTTTATTACGGTACAATTGTTTGTTCCCATTTAATCAGTTGTGTCTAAAGAATTCAATTGTTGATGTTTATTCCCATTTGGGTTGTAATTTGTAATCTTGTCTAAAATTCCCTTGCCATAGTAAATTCGCATATAAATTAAATTCCATTGAATTCTGTTGGTTTGTATTGGCTTCTTGTTTTTATGTAGCATTTGGTTGGCTTAATGCTATTAGTTACTACATATTTTCCTGAATTTGTTCAGGAGAAATGAGTGATTCTTCCAATGGCTTTGCCTTGGCAGCGGCCAACTTGTGAGCATGTCTGGACACTTTTTGCTCCTATGGAAATTAGGTCAACAGTTATATATTGTTAGAATTCCCTCCAGTTCTATGCTTGAGTGGAGTATGTAATTTTGGCATATTCTGAGTCTTTTCGCCTATTTCCTCTTCAAATAAATCCATTTCTCATAAACCTTATTATATGGGAGATCATGAATCTTGTATCTAAAAGCCTGACAGTGGTTGCATATGGGTGATGCACTCCACTGTTGCACAGAATAATTAAGATCTTCCCCATCATTTTTAATGGATATTTAGGGGTTTTTTGAGATTCTCTGCTACCTCTGGGTTTGGTAAATAATTTTAATTACCTTTCCTGTACTAAGAGTCAGCATTAAAATAAAATCTATGCACATCAAACTGCTTAATCTCTCCATAGGATTCCAAACTCTCCCAGATATGGTGTCTGACTATTGTACATGCAAGTTTTTCTGGAAGATGGTCAAACATAATATAAATGTCTTTTGGACTCTGCCCAACATGTACGTTTGGTCAATAACAATTGTTGACAACTGGGGAGGTCAACCACTACTCTGACCTTTGCATCATCATTAGCTTCTTTCGCCATCTCAAACCCAAGGTCACTCAACCATGGCGGATAGTATGGGTTGTCATGTGCACAACGCGTGGAAATAATTTTGGTTGGGTTTCCCAAACTTTCCCCAAAATACTGGTCCATCTTTTCCCAGAAACACACGAATCCCATGCTCCACTGATGAAAGTGGTTGAGAATTGGACATTTCCATATAGATACAGTATTTGACTAAAATATCCATGAAACCCACAGGATGCACCTCTTCAGGGTTTCTTTTGCTTGGTTTTTATTACTTCCAGTGAGCATGGTGCCTTTGGGTGTTAAAGATCTTGGTCTGCTACCCTTACTGCATTTGCCTAATGCGATTCTTTTTTATGAATTATGCTCATCTCACCTGTAATATTATCAAATTGTTCTGTTTGTTAAATCATTTACTAAAAGTGATAGTTATGGAAAGAAAAACCTAGAAGGGCATGTACACATATAATCAATTTCTTTTCAAGCTCAAGGATTAAAAATAATTAAAAATGGCAAAGGTATAGTAAAACTCATTAACTTTTTATTAAAAAAGTGATGTTGATTAAAGGAAGTATTGAATAAAACCATTTTTGTTTTCTCATGGCTCATAAGAGTTTATAATTCATTTCAGTCATATAAAGCATAATTATGGTTTTCCTTTATGTTAAACCTTAAGTGAAAATGAGTTTTGTAAACTTTTTACAGGTATAAATTAAGAACTTAATCTCAATTTTGGTAATGGGTAAGGGCAAACAGTCTAAGATTATATAAATATTTCAGAACTTTTAAATTTTTATATTTGAAGATCAAAGGGTATTGGATTAAGAATTAAATGATCAAACTTGTCTACTTTTCTTATTTGTATTGGAAATCTTCAAGGTTGAGAAATCTAATAATCATAAGTTTTGAGAATTTTTTAGGGTCAGAATTAATTTTTAATTTCATAGCTTTGGTCCTCAAAAAGGTAATTTTTGGAGAGTGTTGAGTTATGCTTATTGGTACTTGTAAGGTTAATGACTGATGCTTTAATATTCTAGTATTTTTATATGGGTTAACTAAATAAGAACAAAAATATAGTCAGGCTTATTATTAGCACTTTCAAAAATCAAGGGCTACCAGGTATTTACCCTGTGCTTGTTAACGTATTTAGTAACCAGGTACATTTATAAAAGAAATTTCTTTTCAATACAATGTGTTCTCATCTTAAATATAGCCAACCTACTAAACTAAAAAAGCCTCCAATGGAGATCACAGTGACTTTAAATTCTATAGATTTCTACTCTTAGTTGCAACCTTTATTAGTAAGGTCTGGGACTAGGCAACTTGTTAATATAATTAATGCTCTATCCTTTTTGTGAAGCAAAAGCTGGTGGAAGACATTGTAGATACTTAGGCAGATGGGAACTCAGGAGATAGAGTATCGCTCCTTAACTTTTTAATATCCTTGTGTGAAAACATTCAAAGATATGAAAGCTATTAAGAGAATACTTGTACTGGTAAGCCTCAAGCATCAAAGTAAACTTGGCTTCTAGATTTTGTGTGTATCGCTGGAACAATCTCATATATCTAAAATTACTGTAGGTACATTGTGCTTTGAATAGATTGACCTGACAATCCATTTAGTTTGGCATTTTAAGAACCCAGCCTTATGATGGTATTCTCATCTTATTTTCTGAAAGGTTCATAATTAGGGCAAACCTTTATTTAATCTTGGAAGAGACATCATTATGATATTATGACCTCCTGTTATAAGCAAAATGTGTCATAGGCACCAAACTTAACAATTAATCTTGTTTTATATTATTTTAATGTTGGAGATATTGGTCAAGGTCATATTAACACGTTCAGTATGTCAATCTATATGGTGGTATTATGCAGACCATAAGGCTTGATCTTATGGACCTTCTGAAACTGGATGAAATTCTGATGTAAGCTGAGGTTCTCAATTGTAATTCTTTTAGTAATGTAATAGTGTAGTAATAAATGATTTTTTAAATGGAGCAGTCTGATGATAGGTAAATTATGTCTTTGGTATAAAGTATGATATCTTAATATACTATTGATATTAAAAAGGATAACGTTGAACCCTATAAAAAACAATTTAGCAATGAGGTTACCATTACAGATATTAAGGGTCCCTGTGGACTATTAGAAGTTAGAAATATACATCTATACCCTGATTAGACTTCATTTTGATTGCATAGCTTTCATCCTGAAACAGTGCCCGTGACTTTCCTCTTAATTCTAGCCAAATGCGGGTCCCTGGATAGTCTTTATTGTCTTGTGACTTCTAGAAGTCTAATAAATGAAGATAAATATCCCTCAAGTATCTCAAACCGTATTTGGTTTTTGTTACATGTAAATGGTGATTAAAATGCAGGATATTAATTTAATAAAGTAATTTTTATACAAAGTAGTTTTTTGGAATGTTGTTGGTCAAGCATTGATGGTAACTTTGGCAAATTTATCTAAAAAAAATTTTATGGGATTTACTTATTCATGATGAGAACCCATATTGTAAGAAGAACATGCTTAGTTTATCACTAGATAATAGGGTTTGTATATTTTAGTCAGGATCCTAAAGAAATGCAGATCTGGTCAAAGAGTTGGCTTAAGGCTTTACAGAATATTCTTAGAAATTTAAAAATACTATTGGATGTACAGATATAAGTCCATGAGGTGAACGCCAAGCAAGATTATTGTTGGAACAACTATAGGGTTTTATTATGTTAACTAGGTTTTTTATCTGTAAGAACTTTGACAGCATTTTTTCTCCATATAAGGTTATACCAGTTATTATAGACTTGATTATATTCTTTAGTTTTTTATAATAACTTACTTTCATACCTGAAAATAAATAGAAATAGAAAAATATTCTATCAGATCTCTCATATTAGCATTCAATTCCTTTGACAAAAATTCCTGATGGCAAAGTCAGATGAGTTCTTTTTTGTATAAATGTCTTATTGTGATCCAAAATTACTAGTATTTGAGCTGATGCAAAGGTTTTCTTACGGATCAAAGGCTTTATTTGCTTGAGGGTGTCAAGCATCACGGTTCATAGGGACAGACTAGAGTGCAAGTATCTAAAGCTCTAGATATTTAAGTAATCCATTGTTAAATAGATTATATTTTCTAAGGAAATGGGCAAATAATGACTAAAAATGACTAAATTAAAATGCAATTTGTTTTGTATGGTAATAAAATAAAACCAGTAATTTGATGACCTCTAAATCAATAATTGATTATATTTTTTAAAAAGGACCCAATTTCTAACAGGATTGTTTTTTGAAAAGCCTAAACCTAGCCGCCCTTCATAAGGTGATTGTGACTTATCATCCAGTTGCAGATCAAGAAGACTCATGCGCCATGGCCCCTTTTTCCAATATAAATACTACCATAATTCTGGCACTGAGACCAGCTCCTGATAAACTCAAGGTTTTTATAAGGCTGTAAAAATATCCTATTTTCACAGGTTTGTGAAATAGTTTTTTAATTTAAATGCTTCACTGTATGATGACAGAAATATAATATGAACTAAAGGTGGCTTAGCAATAATGTTACAATAGGTTTAAATACACTCTGCAACTCTAGCCTTAAAATCTGAATAAAAACTAAATCGCAAAGATATAAATACTGTCATTCTATTAAAACTATTTAAACTAATGTCCTTTTATTAAATAAACATGGGGCGAATAAATTGACAAATGGTAATTAGATGTTTACCTTATATGTGACAAAGATTTTCTTTACGCTTGAACCCAATTTTGAGCAAATTAAAAAATACAAACTGATTAGCAACTCAGATAGCCGTGAAACTGACCCACTGATGTCCACGGCCCCACAGCCTGCTTCTCCCATGTGGGGCAGCGGCAAAACCCAACCCAGAATTTTATGTCCAGTGATAAAAATGCGCTCAGGCTGTTCATCCACTCCTAACAGATCTTTGGGTAAGTTTGTTCCGCCAAGGATTCGCCATCAACCTCACATTAACCCAGGTGGTGCACCACTGCCCTCTCATGCTTCCCCAACATCACATGCACTTTGGTCTTTGGGTCAAGTATGGGATTTTGTTCCCATATGTGGACAAAGCCATGATTGAACTTGCACAGGCGTAGATGCAACCTGCCAAGTTTATTAATTTTCCGCCCCTATAAAGGATAGTTAGAAGTTGGTTTCACATGCAAAACTAATGCTTCCACTGCAGCAACTGTGCCCCTTCTCTTTGATGGCATCCCAATTCCCACAACGTGCACCTGGCTCCTTACTGACTCCACGTTGGTGGTTCAGTTGCTGGATTGTCCACTCATCTTCCTCCTACGGTGCTCCATCAGGGACTGATGGAAGGTTGAATGTCTACAGCACTGACCCCATCCTTCAATTTGTGGTCCCCAATAGAGCCATATGCCACGCTGGGCCTCAGGCATTTGCCACAATCAGTCCTAAATTTACTAACATTGCTGAGCAAATACACACTCTCTCCTTCGTTGCTTCTTCCCCTGACCACCCATTATGGGTCACGTTGATGGCAGGCGGACCATCTGTCCATTCTGCTTTAAGTTGTATCACTTGAAGCGTAGTTGCCCCTACCTCACTGCTTCTGCCACCTCTGCAGTCTTACCCAATAGCTGCCCATCTGCAAACCACCCTGCAGCCATCTGGGAATGGGGTCTAATCCTACCACCACCTCCTCCAAAACCTGCTGCTTTGTCTGCAATAGCCAATCAGGTCCCTCTTAAACTTGGTGCCACTAATTCTCCAACCAATCATGAAGCTTCTTAGACAAAGATTCGCTCCCAACTCACAATCCAATCGCCTGCCTCAGCCATCCCTATTGAGGAAAATGTTGCCTTGTATGATATGAACCCATGGTCCTCATTGGATGAAACTGAAGAATTAGATTATGCAATTGAAGACTCCAAAGTTGACATGAGAGTATCTACCCTTAAATAAACCTCCATTGAGATCACTTGGCGCTTTTATGCCCCATGGCTGCATGACGATCTGTTATGTAACAACACCATTTTGCTGTGGCAGCTGCTGCCCAATTTAGAACCATTTTCCCTCCACAATGCTGTTGCCCAAACACCAAAATTTTTTGAAAAAGGTCTCCACCCTCCCATTCTAGCCTTAACCTGCCCCTAAAGAGCAAAAAAGCCATCCTCCAGCTTCATAAACAAGCTGGGATACCATTTAGAAAGTGATTTCTGCTTCAAAGCCCAAAGTAAATTTCATCCACGCTAGTGCTAATTTATTATCCCAACTTCCTACCATCCGCATATAAGTGGAAAATTTTTGCCTATCATGTCTTGAGGACATGCTTGAGGGTACCAACTCTAAGGATAAAGCTGGCCGCAGGAGGCCATAAAGTTAAGTTAGCAGGCCTTCCTGACCTCAAACATACCCTAGATCAAAGCTGGGTTCAGGAGAGATATGCCCAGGTTGGTCCTGGGGATTTGTTTAATGCTCAGCCCTGCATTAAAGCAGGGGCGTTAAAACTCACTAGCTAAACCACAAATAACAATGGTTCAATGTAGTTGCTCAACAAATGTGGTTTCTAAACCTGTTCAATTTATGAAATTTCCAACTTGTGTGGGCCTTGCCTACAATCAATAACTCGAGTTTGGTCAATCTCAAGCTATAGTACACTGGCTGATGGAAGCATGTGCCTTTTGGTGCACTTAGGCTTTGCACCACTTCCACCAATTGATGATCCCCCAGTTGTTTAAGTATTTTTCCTCAAGACCAACCTTTTTTTGTTGGTCAACTTTTCTAATAAAGATGCCATTAAGCTTTACTTTTTAATATGTTTCCTTGGGTGAACCTGTGCGCAGACCTCCTCATGGAGATCTTTTACTCAGAGTTGGTCCGTTTAATATAACTAAATTGTCACCCATACCTTGTGCACCTCTCAGGTGCCCTGGTCCCCTCTAGATCAAAGCGCTCAAGCACTCCTACAATGATCTCCAATTGGACATGTACTCTTCTTTGTGGTCTAACCAAGTTTGGATATCTATTTGCTCTCTTCTACTATGTACCGCGCTGTACAGCTTTGCTTGTACATTTTGCTCTGTCACTCTCCGCGGTGCCCTATTTACCATCCTGCTAATGACTAGTTCCCTGATGGTGTGGCTGTGAATCTTGCACCATCTCTCTGGGTATGGGATAGTTACAGACACTCTCCTTACATTGTCACTTACCTAAGCGCAATTTACAGTTGATAATTTCTACAACTAATCAATTCTATGTAATCTTGCTTTGCATATCGCTGATGATTCCATGCCCTTTCTCTCTTTTTGTCCTGCGCTTTATATGATGAGGAACCCGTGGATGAGCCCCCTGACCCCCTTCCCCTTCCACCATGGTGGGATAAGCGGCTTGTTGCTGTACCACCTAATTGATTGTGTTCTCATTTTGAGTGGCTTGCTGCTCGTTTTGGGCAGTTGATTTTGGTTGTTTGGATTTGGTTTGTCTTGATAGTTTCTGTCTTGGTAATGTCCGTCCCTTAATTGGCATACCTCAAATTATATTATTCATATGTGACAAATGACAATAAAAAGCCCAACTATCCATTTTATAATAGCATACTTCAATGAGAAGCAAGTACTTGTTTCTCAATCTTACTCAAGGGTAAACATAGACCTAGAGTAAATGAGAAAGGACACAATAAAGTGTTATTAAGAAATATTGTTTAACATTTTAATTTACTAAAACCATTGGCTTCAGTTGCTGTAAAGTAATTAGATATCCTATAAACGTTGACTATATATAGATTATTGAACAAATTACAATTAGAAATTGGAGCTTCCTTAACCATGACCAATGGTTTTTATCAATGCGTTTAAAACTTTTTTTTTACTTGAAAGCTGGCAGGGGATGAGCACAAAACTATTGGAAAAAAAATCTAAGCTAGCAACTAACATCATATGGCCAACCACCCATATTGACTAAAATAACTAATATAAGACTATGTTGTGTAAAGCATTATATGGTTGAAATCCCAACAAATGCCCACCGCGTTAGCTACCTCACACTGTGCGCATGGTGCTACCGCCATCTATTATTAGCAATGAAGCATAAATGACCTCAGCTTTTACCAAAACAAATCAAGCTGGTACAAAAAGCAACTTCAAGCCGGTGGAAGATGCGTCATATCTATAAGCTCCCTCACCACACAGCAAATCTCATATGGTAAATTCTTTACGTTGAATAAATATATTAATGACTTTAATTGTCCAAATGAAAACACCGCATGGGTGTCATTGAGCACCCTCAGGACCTTTCTTCACAATGTAGTTGAATAGACAACCTGGGCTGGATCATCATATCAACTTTCGCCACCTTACCAAATTCACCCCATTCCCACAGCGCTCCAAGAAACTTGCCACCAAAAGTCAAGATATTTGGACATAAAACAAGTCACATTTCAGCTGAAGGATTAATCACTAGAACCCCTTTATAGAGTCTCATAACCATGCGTCCCCACTAGATGCCATAGCCTTGTTGTTTTTAGCATAAATAGTATATAAGAATATAAGCAGAGGACCCTCCTACTCCTTACTTCAGGTTGGTATATTATATTGCTACTGTTCAGTTGATTACATCAACCACCTTAAATTAAAGCCTAGAATAAACAGTATAAACGCAAACTTTCTGGACATCCCACGCCACCTAATCATCCTCAACTTCTTCTTCACAACTAAAGCTTTCTAAACTCAACAAGATAGCTCATTCTAGTTAAACTTACCACAATTATTTTCTCTATTTTTTGAGAGTATCTATATGCCAAATGCTGATACTAGATAAAATAAGCTACTAAGAAACTGTGCAGATTAATCTCCATGAATCATGATCCACCTATGAGAATACATTACCATCTTCAGTTGCGACTGAGACACCTGATCCCATGGTGAGGGACCATCCTGGGACCTTCTTGTTAAGGACTATATTAGCTTTACCAAATTCAATAATACGCTACCTCCCTCTACGTCTGTACTCAGATATATGACCAGAATGCATGATCTCTATAGATCTAAGTCAGCTTTAAATTTAGATATGACCATGATAGATCTCTTGCTCATTATAGTATTCTCACCATTGTCCAAGACAACAACCTGAGCAACCACATGTTCCTTACTTTTCTCCTGACCATAACGCTAGAGCTATGTTAAAATTTAATTCCCAGGATCACTCCTGTACACCAGAACAATACATATGTGAATCTAAAGATGACCATAACCATTTAAAATCAACTCTTTTTATCAATACCAACCCACTTGCTGCGCCCTCAAGCTCAATGAGCGGTAGCCAAGGTGGTACTCACACATGCTTACAACTGCTTCAAGGCCTATAAAATTTTGTATCACTCCAGAATCAAAATGAGTCAAAGCCAAGATTTAGCACCTCAAACAAAATATAAAAAGCAGCTTCACTCCCATTGGTTAAAATATTGGGAGCCTGAATAAGGGACCTTCTCTTGGAGCTCAAGTAACTAGAAGAAATTTATGAAATTTAAGTCTTCCCACTACTGTGCACAACAGTAACGCCCCACCTGGTCTTTTTTATATGAGCTTTGTCTACAATACAGGAAATCACCTCCCTGAGATTAGAAACAAAAAACCCAAAGAAAAACGAGGTGAACACATTAAAACTTAAATGATTCTACTCAAGTATGTTTTATTTCAACGTACTGGATTCATCATACGTCTAAGAATTTCTATGGCGTGCACCTAAACCGCCTACCAACCCAGGCTGATGAAGCTTTACTGGAGTCAGTCACCAACTAGGAAGTTATGGAGATCCTGCTTAAGATCTCACGCCTAAAAGTCCCAGGTCTGGCAGCTTAGATTTTTGAGGCTCACCTCCTGGACCCATTGGCTGTAGCAACCACACACCATTACCCATCATGGCTCTCGTGGAAAATGAGAAGTACCACAAGTCTTGAGGCTCTACAACCTTAATTTTATAAATATTATACCTTAAGTACCTATCCAACTGGCGCCTAATTTTGCTTTTAACTTGGACTGAAGACAAAAAAAGCTCCTGTTCAACGAAATAACCAAACGGGTTTTCTTTAAATGGGACCCCTCTCACCACAGCTTCAGTACAGCAAGGTATCAATGGGACAGCTACAAAGCTTTAAACGACTTTAAGTAATGAATTTTTATAGGGTGAATTGCTTTGTGGCTTTCTTGGGCTTAGAGAATGTTATTAGGTTGTATTAAACTATATCAACGCCTTCTTGGCCGATTTTATCTTTGATGGTTGGTTAATGGATTTTAGCGCTATACCAAAAATTTATCACCAGAGTGCTGATCCCAACATGATTCAAAAGGATGTACTGGTTGAGAGTAAGCTCCATCAAGGGGCCACCTGAGTTTAGTACTGATTAACATATCTTCAATCCTCTCCTGGTCATGTTACAATACAAGGTGTTGAGGAAGAGGTCCTGGGGCCCCCAACACCATAGCATTTTAAGATGACACCGCTCTGGAAGTTTTGAAATACACTTCCAATGGGGCAGGTTTTCTCTCAAAGTAACTTTGAGTGGATTCTCCAAAAAGCGATAAATTTAAGTAAATACAGGCTATAATTCGACCCAATCTTTATTATTAAAAGGATGGGATATTTATAGGCCTTGTTTTGGTTTGTAATCTATCAGTGCTAACTAATTGCTGAACAAATGAATCTTCAATCAATTGATTGGGATGAAGCTGATCATTCTTATTAACGTTAATATATTGAGATAAACTAAGCTCTCCTTCTAATGAAGCCGGTGGAATTAATGGAGTATAATCTCTGGAGGTAAGAGAATTCAGCAATATCCTGACACTTCCCCCTCAAGATTTGATCGCATGTGAAGGTGAATTCTTAAAAACCTAGGTTGGATACAATTGATCACTATGCCATTATCAACATGGACAATTGAGTATTCTAGTCTTCTTCAAAGTATAACTCAATAAGGACTGGACCAATTGGTTCCTACCTTCTCATTTCGCCCACCAGGTCAAGAGTGATAATACACAACATAGTCTCCAATTTGGCATTCAGGTAAAGCGGGTTTATGTTGATTGGTTTTTTGAGTCTCTCTTTGAGTAGTTGCTTCAATAGATTTCATAGCTTGGTCTTGAGGATGAATAATCTCATCCGCCAGATTTCTTAAAATTAGATCAGAATTTTCTGATATGCTTTCTTCAAGTATGGCTTGAACTCTAAAAGGGACTGAGGGGTCTCGCGCATATAGTAATTTGAAAGGCGAAATCTTAATAATTTGATGATAGCCTATCCAATATGCAAATAAAGCACTAGTAAAATAGAAATTCCACTAAGATGGATAAGTAGAAACCATTTTTCTTAGAATCGAAACTAGAGTCCCATTGACTCATTCAATGGCCCCATTCATGGAGGGATTGTATGGAACAATGAATCGTTGGGCAGTGTTAAATAATTTAGATAATTCCTGTACAAGTTGCGAGGTAAAGCTAGCCCATTATCTGACATAAGGACCTTAGAACACCCATGTTGAAAATTTATGTTGATATAAGAATAGCGCAGTAGTTTTAGCCAAGGGAGTGGCATAGAAACGGCCTCAACCCATTTTAGCTAAATGGTTGACAGCCAATATAATAACTGGTGGCCATGTAATCCCCAAGGAAAAGACCTACCACAGCAATGCTAACCACTTCAAACGCTTTAGTCAAGGGAATAACTTGATGCTGATATATTGGGTTAGTAATTCCATGATTTTTACAAATAAGACATGAGCCAAGGGTCACTTGGATAAAATTAGTCATATTATCCCAATAATATTGGGTCTTCAACCATTATTGAGTTTTCTTCAACCCACTGTGGCCTACTTGCTCATGACCTTCCATGACAGCCTAAAATTTTGAGTTTGAGTGTAAAAAGGGTACCCACTTGGATTTGACCTTCTTATATAAAGCTCCCTCCTGAATAATAGTATCATTAGGTATAGATATCAAATAGACTCAATCTTTTTCAGACTCTTAATCCCACAACTTTGGTTGCCCAATGAGGTTATATATTTGCTCTTTCTTCTCCACTTCCAAAGTCAGAATAGGCATTCAGGACAACCCATCAGCACTCTGATGTTGAGCACCTGAATGATGAACAATGGAAAAATCGTGATTCTGAAATCTTAAAGGACCAAAGAACCAATATCCTGTCAGGATCATTAATATTCTGCAACCATCTTAAAAAATAGTGGTCAGTGATGACAGTGAAATGGTTACCATATAAGAAGGGACGGAAATATTTATTGCTAGAATTACAGACAAACACTTCCACTCATTTACACTGTAATTTCGTTCAGCTTTGGACAATTTATGATATAATATGCAACATGATGGTCCTTCTGCTCCTCATTACACTGGGATAAGATAGCCCCAATAGAGACATTGCTTGCATCAGTATGTAATAAGAAAGGCTTATCAAATTGACGATGA
This sequence comes from Massospora cicadina, assembly GCA_022478985.1. Classification (NCBI taxonomy): domain Eukaryota; kingdom Fungi; phylum Entomophthoromycota; class Entomophthoromycetes; order Entomophthorales; family Entomophthoraceae; genus Massospora; species Massospora cicadina. The sequence goes on from JAKSZP010000205.1 coordinate 130,714, forward strand.
ATTAAAACAGGTGACTTAGTCAGGGCAGTTCGCAGGGAATTAAATGACTGACTTTGAGCTGAACTCCACTCAAAGGACACTCCTTTTTGTAATATATAGAATAATGGTTCACTCATATCAGTAAATTTTATATAAATTGCCAAAAATACCCAACCACACCAAGAAAGATTTGAATATCCCGCAGAGAGGTAGGAGGAGGCATTTGATGGATAGTTTGAACTTTATCTGCAAGAAGTTGAATCCCTTTATCCAATTTTTGATGTCCTAAAAACTCCATTTCATTTTGGAAGAATGAGCATTTATAGGACTTGAGCTTTAAGGAGGAGCTTCAAATTCGACTGAAAACTTCTTTTATATGGCCCAAGTGTTCAGTAAAGGTTTTGGAAAACATGGTAATATCATCAAGTTATACCAAAACACAAGTAAACTTTAGGTCCCGTAACATACCATCCATAGCTCTTTGGAAAGTGGCTGAGGCGTTGCTCAATCCTTGAGGCATCCGAGTTGGTTCAAATAAACCTTCACTGGATATTAGGGCACACTTAGCTCAATCTACTGAGGATAATTCGACTTGACAGTATCCACTGGCTAAGTCCATGGCTAAAAAGTAAGTTGATCCAGCCAGAAACTTAAGAAATTATCGATCCTAAGTAAAGGATAAATGTCTCATCAAGTAATAGTATTCATTCTTTGATAATCCAAAACTACTCGATGAGAACCACCCTTCTTCTTAATCAACAACAATGGGGACGCCCAAGGACTATTAGGGGTTTCAATAATCCATTCTCCAATAATTGATGCAATTCTATGGTAACTTGGGCTTCTTCCACTTTAGACTTATGATATGGCTTGGCACAGATAAAAAGGTGATCACCAGTTTCAATGGAATGCTTTGCTCCTTTCATCTTACCAAAGTCATAAGTATGCTTAACAAAAATGTCTTAGTATTCTTCTAACGACTGAAGCACTTGATTCTCTTTGTCACTAGTGAGGTTTTTTCCAATAGCAGGTCCCACTGTAAGGATTTCCTGATCACTTCCCAGCCCAAAGTCTTGTAGGCTTCCAAAAGCTTTAACATCATAAATATGAGATATGTGTAATAACTTGACATAAGCAATTGGGTGTTGTTAGTACACCATTTTGGGTTCATTGGCAACTTTCACTAAGAAAATAGATGGTGATCCTGAATAAGCATAATCCAATATTCCAGGGCATGGCAAGATTTCTTTAACCGAAGGGTTGAAAATGCCCTGGACTTGTAATAAATGTCCTTTGGGAATTGAAAAATGTAAAGAAATATTAATAATTACCTGAGATTTTGGTGGAAAATTAGATTTTTGGGGGCGAAAATAGGCATCTTCTCTTTGATATCCGCTGAGGTAGGGGGTAATTTTACCTGAGGGTCGTCAACATGGTATTGAATAGAATAAGACCTTTTAGACCCCTCCACCAGACATAACCAATGTCATTCATGATCATGATCAGATAAAAGTAAGGGAACTCTATACCCCAAGAGAGACAATGACGAGTCAGGGTAATTAATAATTCCATCAAATTCCCACACATACTGAGTTTCCAATAGTAGTTCATAACTCAAGTGGTCAAGAACAATTGCAGGGATGGTAAAAATTAGCTTCCCAATTTTTAGTGGGAAAAGAAAGAGCTCTAATTGACCAAGTACGCTGGGGTCCCTAGAGCCATATTCTTTAAAATGGGTATATTGTGCGTTAACTTGATTTTCTCGATAAATTTTGATGAGACAACATTCACCAGAGATCCTGTATCAATGATAGCTTTGGCCTTGATTTGATTCACTTGGAAGTCAATACAGGTGATGGTGCATCCAAACTGAGAGGATAATGTCAACAATGAGGGCAAGGAATAAAAAAATATTCATCTTTGTTAATTTAACAGGGCTTTGAAGTTCTTGTTGCACACTCATATCATTATCAAGATGAAGAATCTTATTGGTTTTATCCCTTTTCTTTTCTCATCCGCTTCTTTCTTAAACAATGGTCCTCTGTATGGAAATATTGGTGACAGTAGTTACACTGAATCGCTCTAGTATTCTCAGGCACAGCATAAACTCTAGGGCGACTAGGTCTTGGAGAATAATAAATCTGGAAGTTTTGAATTACACTTCCAATGGGGCAGGTTAAAACTCAAAGTTACACTAGGCGGATTCTCCAAAAAGGCGATAAAATAAACAAGAAAATACAGTTTAAAACTCAACCTAATTTTTATTTTCATAAATAGGAATTATTGTAGGTTTTTTTTACTGTTTGTAATCTATCAGAGTGAATTAATCTCTGCACAATCAAATCTTCAATCAATTGATTGGGAACAGATTGATCATTAACCTTGATAGATTGTGATAGATTGCTCACTCCTTCCAATGATGTAAGGGGAATTGATGAAGTGAATTTTCTTGAGATATGAGAATTCAGTGAAATTGTAACACTTCCCCCCTCAAGATTCGGTCACAGTGGAGGATAACTTCTTAAAAACATAGGATGAATACAATTTACCACTATACTAGTATTATTATGAACAATTGAATACTCTAATCCTTTTCGAAATTTAACTCTATAGGGACCAGACCAATTAGTTCCCAACTTTTCAGTCCGTCCACCTGACTGGGAATGATAGTACATAACATAAACTACAATCTGATATTCAGGTAAGACAGGTTTGTGTTGATTGCTTCTTAGAGTTTCTCTTCGAGTGGTAGTTTCAATTGAATTCATTGCTTGAGCCTGGAGGCGGATAATCTCATCAGCCAGATTTCTCATAATTAAATTGGAATTTTCTGGGATGCTTTCCTCAAGGATTGTCTGAACACTAGAAGGGACTGAAGGATCCCGCCCATATACACTTAAATGGGGACATCTTGATAATGCAGTGGTAGCTTATCTGATAAGCAAACAAGGCACTAGGCAAATAAAAATTCCACCGAGTTGGGTCAGTAAATGCCATCTTCCTTAAAATCAAGACCATGGTTCCATTAACTCGTTCAATGGCCCATTTGTGGATGGATTATATGGGACAACAAATTGCTGAGTAGTGTTAAATAATTTTAATAACTCCTGTATAAGTTGCGAGGTAAAATTAGTCCCATTATCTGACATAAGGACCTTTGGACATTAATGTTGGGAAATGATATGCTGATATAGGAAAAACGCTGTAGTCTTAGCCGAAGGGGTAGCAATGGAAATGGACTCAACCCATTTGTTTAAATGATTGACAGCCATAATGATATACTGATGGCCTTGCAATCCTCAAGGAAAAGACCTACAACATCAATGCTGACCACCTCAAACGCCTTAGTTGGGGGAATAACTTGATGTTGATATGTAGGGTTGGTAGTTCCATGACTTTGCAGATAAGACATAAGTCAAGGGTCTCTCAAATGAACTCAGTCATGTTGTTACAATAGTATTGAGTCTTCAACCATCCTTGAGTCTTCTTTAAGCCACTATGACCAACTTGTTCATGACCTTCCATTACAGCGTGAAACCTAGAGTTGGGATGTAGGAAGGGTAACCACTTAGATTTGACTTTCTTATATAAAGCTCCATCTTGAATCATAGTATCTTTAGTAATGGATTTTAGATAGGCTCGATCCTCTTCAGTCTCTCAATCCCATAATTCAGGTCGTCCAATAAGATTATATAAGCGTTCTTCTTTTTCTAGTCCAAGGTCAGAATAGGCAGGTGGGACAGCCCATCAGCATTTTGGTGCTGAGCCCCTGAGCGATGAACAATGGAGAAATCGTAATTTTGCAATCTTAAAGCCCAATGGGCCAACCTCCCATCAGGATCCTTCACATTCTGCAACCATCATAAGGAGGAATGGTTGGTAATAACTGTGAAATGGTTACCATATAAGAAGGGACAGAAGTGCTTGATTGCCAAAATTACTGCCAAACATTTCCGCTCAGTAACACTATAATTTCGTTTGGCCTTTGACAAAGTTTTGCTATAGTAAGCAACAGGATGATCATTATTTTCTTCATCACACTGAGATAAGATAGCCCAGTAGTGACATTGCTTGCATCCATATGTAGAAAGAAAGGCTTATCAAATTGGGGATGAATTAGGACAGGTGTCTTAATCAAGGCGGTACGCAGAGAATTGAATGACTGTTCTTGAGCTGACCCCCACTCAAAAGACACTCCTTTTTGCAATAGGTGAAATAAGGGTTCAGCCATATCAGCAAAGTTGGGAATAAATTTCTGGCAATACCCAGCCATGCCAATAAAGACTTGAATATATCATAAAGAAGAGGGAGAAGGCATCTGTTGGATAGCTTGAACTTTATCTAATAGGGGTCAAATCCCTTTAGCTGAAACCTGATGTCCTAAAAAATCCATTTCGTTTTAAAAGAATGAGCACTTGGAGGGTTTGAGTTTTAAGGAAGAGGCCCAAATTCAGTTAAAAACTTTTTTAAATGGTTTAAATGCTCGGTAAAGTTTTTGGAAAACATGGTAATATTGTCAAGATATACCAGAATGCAAGTAAGTTTTAGATCTCATAATATATTGTCCATAGCCCTTTGGAAAGTTGCTGGGGCATTGCTGAGGCCTTGAGGCATACGAGTTGGTTCAAACAACCCTTCACTCAATATCTGGGCACACTTAGCATGATATTCTGGTGATAATTCGATTTGCCAGTATCCACTGATTAATTGTATGGCCGAAAAATAGGTGGATCCAGCCAACAACCTAAGAAAATCATCAATCCTAGGTAAGGGATAACAACCCCGTGGAGTAATAGCATTCAATCAATGATAATCCATCACAACTCGATGAGAACCATCTTACTTCTTAACCAACAACAATGGGGACGCCCAAGGACTATTGGAGGGTTTCAATAATCCAGCCTACAGAAATTGATGCAACTCCTTAGTAACCTGGGCTTATTCTACTTTAGATTTACGGTAGGGCTTTGCCCAGATAGGAAGGTGATCACCACTTTCAACATTGTGCACTACTCCTTTCATCTTCCCAAAATCGTAAGTATGACTAGCAAAAATGTCGGAATGGTTTGTCTAATAATTGAAGCACTTGTTTCTCCTGCTCCTTAGAGAGGTGTTTTCTGATAGCAGGACCCACATTAAGGATTTCCTGATCACTTTCCAATCCAAAGTCTTGTAGACTCCCAAAGGGTTTAACATCATAGATACAAAATAAGGGCAGTAACTTGACATAAGCAATTGGATGCTCTTGATCTACCAGTTTTGGCTCATTGGTAAGATTCGCCAGTAAGACAGATAATGGTCCTTAATAAGCATAATCCAATACCCCAGGACAAGGCAAGAGTTCTTCAACAGAAGGATTGGCAGTGCCTTGGACTTGTAATAAATGTCCCTTGGGAATTGAAAAGTGCAAAGAAGTGTCAATAATTACTTGTGATTTTGATGGAACAACTAATTTCTCAGGGGAGAAAATAGGCATCCCCTCTTCAAAACCACTAATGCAGGAGGTAATTTTATGTGAGAATCCCCAACATGATAATGAAGTGAATAAGACCTTTTGGTTCCTTCTAGAAGACATAACTGACGTTGAGTGGAAGCATGATCAGATAAAAGTAAGGGAACTCTATACCCCAAGAGAGACAATGACGACTCAGGGTAAATGATAATTCCATCACATTCTCATAAAAATTGAGTCCCCAAAAGTAGGTTGTAACTCAAATTATTGAGTACAATAGCTGAGATGGTAAAAGTTAATTTCCCAATTTTCAGGGGTAAAGACAAAAAAGCTTTAATAGAATAAGTACTCTGAGGTCCATCCATGCCATATTCTTCATAATGAGAAATATGGGGTGTTAATTTGATCCGTTTAATCAATTTTGATGAGACAACATTCACCGGGGATCCAGTATCTATGATAGCTTCGGCATTGACTTGATGCACTCGTAAGTCAAAAGGGTAATGGTGCTTCTAAACTGAGATGATAATACCAATAAGGAGGGCAAATAATAAAAAGAATGTTCATCTATATTACACTCAATCAAACTTTGATGCTCTTGCTGCGCACTCATATCACTATCAAGGTGAGAATCCTATTGGTATTATCGCTTTTCTTCTTTTCATCTTCTTCTCTCTTAAAACAACGATCCTCAATATGGAAATAGTGATGACAGTAGTTACACTGGATCGCCCTAATGTTCTCAGGCATGGCGTAGACTTTGGGGCGACTAGGTCTAGGAGACTCATAAACTCGGTGTTCTCAGAGAATTGAGGGGGCAATTCCAATAAGACCTCCTTAATATCCATAATACTTCTGAAATTCTTTTTGATACTGATAAGATAAATTTGCATTTGAGTCCTGGAAGTAAAAGCTGACAGAACTGCGGTAATTTCATCATAAAAGTTTAACTGACCACAGGCTACTAGAGTTTGAGCTTCCTGATAGAACTGATGAGCAAAGTCCTTGATATTCATTTTGGTGGGGCTGTATACCCATAAAAGCCTGCTTTTGCGAGGATAAGGTTTGCTCACTCCCAAATTCTTTGATCAACGCTTCTTTGACCTGAGTTCAAGTAGAGCAAGTCATTAAGTGGGGAACCATAATATCCTGAGCCAATTGAGTAAGGCAATTAGGCAAGTAATTCATCTTTTGGTGATCCGTGGCCTCACTTAATGCCTTTTCATAAAGATAGAGAAAGGAGATAATGCTGCCTTCCCCTGGGGAGTATTTGTCCTTGAATACTGGCTTGAAACTCATGGGAGCATTGGTGGTCAAAACATGCACTCCAGATTGTTCAGATTGAGTATAAACATAAGAAGTGGAATCTGAAACTTGAGAAGAAAATTGAGAATAAGGATTAACAGCTTCAGTACGAATTTCAATAATCTAACGATTCAGATCAGCATGCCCTACTTTCTCATCTATTCGGCGAAATAATTCAAAAATCTGTTCCTGCTGTGCATTGTACTTGAGTTTCAGAGGCTTAATTTTTGCTTGTAGCCGTTCCCCTTTTGATTCACAAGCATGTAATAAGATATCAGTGTCCTTGGCCCATTTTCCCAGATTGATCAATCCATCAGATGATGACTGCAGTGACAAAAGGGGTTCGATTGGTACCCCCTTGGGGGTCAAATTACACCCTTTGGCCAATTAAGGGAATTGTTCACGCAAGTGGTTCATCATGTTCAAGAGAGAGTCAATTTTCTGGTAAGATCCTGAGTGGCCATTGGCACCTGGAGGTCCCCAAGGTCCATCTGCGCCTGGGGGTCCTTAGGGACCTACACTCACTGGGGGTCCACAAGGCCCATCAGCTCCAGGAGGCCCACGAGGTTCTTCAACCCCAGGAGGACCCATATTTCCAGAGGTTTTCTCTACTTCATTAACCTTGAACTGAATTCCTGAGTACAATTGTTCCAATTGAAAGAGACGGGTTCTAATTTCCTCCTCCAATGATTGGCTATGCTCAGAGAGTTGGGAAATACCCTCTCTACATTCTTTCTGTATCTCCTGAACTTTCTTAGGAAACTGTACATCAACAAAATTTGACATCCCATAATTGAGCTGAATGAGCAGCTGATGTACTTCATTGAGGAAGGCTCAATTATTAATGATATCATCACAATTATCTTGGCTAAACTCAGAAACTGACAAGAAAAATTCAGAAATATAATTATTCAAGGATTGGAGTCCTTCTAGTAAATTGAGCATCCCTTGATGGTGTATTCCAACTACAGGTAGTAAATGGTATAAGGTAGGATGTACAAGTTGGTGCAAATATTGCTTGGGGCCAATTCCTGGCATTTGAGAGTTTTGCAGCTCTTCTTGCAATATAGAAGGTACTGCATTAGATTGAGATCAGGTAGAACGGATTCCAGGGATTAAGGCCCCTTCAAGCAATTGATTATATTATGTTTAAAGCCTCAAGCGGAATTTGAAAGTCGGAGGTAAAACTTAAGTCAGGACCATAAAATTCCAAGTTAGCCCGAAGCTCCAACGTGGAGGGTAATCTTGGGATTTGGGCTCCAGTTGAATGGACCCATCGTAAAATACTGCCTTGCTCTTGGTCTTGAGCCTCTTCAGGCGAAAAATGAGAATCCATAATAGTGATAGACGTTGTCACTGGTGCGTAACTCAGAGTGCCCCTGTAGTGGGCACCAGTCTGGAAGTTTTAAATTACACTTCCGATGGGGCAGGTTATATCTCAAAGTTACACTGGGCGGATTCTCCAAAAAGGTGATAAAATAAACAAGAAAATACAGGTTAAAACTCGACCTAATTTTTATTTTTTAAAAGAGGAAATATTTATAAGTTTTTTTACAGTTCATAATCTATCAGAGTGAATTAATCTCTGCATAATTGAATCTTCAATCAATTGAATGGGAACATATTGATCATTAAACTTGATAGATTGCGATAGAATGCTTGCTCCTTCTGATGATGTCAGGAGTATTGATGAAGTGATTTTTTGGAGATATGAGAATTTGGTGAAATCCTGACAATAAACTAGGGGTTTCTCCGAAAAGTGAGGAGACAATTCTAACAAGACCTTCTTGATATCTAATATACTTCTGAAATTTTTCTTTATGCTAAGAAGTTATATTTGCAACTGAATCCTGGAAGTAAAAGTAGACATAGTGGCAGTAATTGCATCATCCAAATTCAACTGACCACAGGTTACCAAAGTTTAGCTTCCCTTTTTTTAGTACTAGATGGTCCCAACCTGAGGGGGGGATTCATCGATGTCAAAGTTTAGCTTCCCATTAAACTGATGAGCAAAATCTTTTGATTGATTCATTCTGGAGAGGCTGTATACCCATAAAAGCCTGTTTTTGAGAATATAAGGTTTGCTCACTTCTGAATTCTTTGATTAACATCTCTTTGACTGCGACCAAGTAGTGAAAGTCATTAAGTGGGGTACTATGATATCTGGGACAATTGATTGAGACAATTAAGAAAACTAATTCATTTTCTGATGATCTGTGGCCTCACTCAGAGAATTATCATATAGATAGAGAGAAGAGATAACGCTGTCTTCAGCCAGGAGAGTTTTTGTCTTTAAATACTGGTTTGAAACTTATTGAAGCATTGGCCATCAAAACATGTACCCCAGGATGTTCAGATTGAGTAGAGACATAACAGTTGGAATCAGAAGCTTGCAAAGAAAAGGGATGATAGGGGCTGACAGTCTCAGTATGAATTTCAACAATACATTAATTCATATCAACATGCCCCACTTTTTCATCCACCAGATGAGATATTTCATAAATTTTCTCCTGCTGAGAATTGTACTTAAATTCTAATGGTTCATTTTTGGCTTGGAGCATCTTGACTTTTGATTCATAGGTTTGAAACAGGATATTGGTGCCCTTCGCCCATTTACCCAGATTACTTATTTCATCAGAGAGATACTGAAGTGACAGGAGGGGATCAATCGTTACCCCTTCTGGGGTTAAGTTACATTCCTTGGCCACTTTGTAGATTGGTCACATAAGCGGTCCATCATGCTCAATAGGGAGTCAATTTTTTGAAAGGATCCTGAATACCCATCAGCGCCCAGGGGCCCCAGAGGTCCATCTGCACCTGGCAGTCTGCGGGGCCCTTCAACACCGGGGGTCCTTGGGGCCATCAACATCAGGAGGTCCACATGGACCTAAGCCCCCAGGTGGACCACAGGTAATTCAGCCCCTGGAGGACCCATAGTGCCAGTAGTTTTCTCTACTTCAATGACTAGGGATTTAATTTCCGAGTACAATTGCTCCAATTGAGAAAGATGATTTCTGATTTCTTCTTCCATTGCTTGACTATGCTCAGAAAAGTGATTCAGTTCCCACTTACCATTCTTTCTGAATTTCCCAGACTCGTTGTGGAAACTGTAATCCAACAAAGCTAGACATCCCACGATTAAGCTGAATAAGCTGTTGATGTACTTCAGTTAAAAAGGTCCAATTATTTAAGATGGCATACCAATTATCTCTGTTAAATTTAGAGGCATATTTGAAAAAACTTGGTAATATAATTATTCAAGGACCAAAGTCCTTTTAGTAAATTGAGCATTCTGTAAGGAGAGTGTCTATAACTCTCCTGTTCCCAGTGTGGCAGTGTGCGGTTCACCAGGCCAACGCCAGGGAACTAGCCGTTAGGGCCAACATGATTAGAGATCAGCAGAAGGTGCTGGAGCAATAACCACTTAGGCATACAATGGTGAATTTTATAATAAAAACCCATATAAGGCGACGCGGTGCACATATCTGATGGGGTTAAGCAACCCAGGTTGGAGGGATCCTGGGCGGACAAATGATGCATGAGGGGAGAGCTGCATGGTACTTGCAAAAGCAAGTGTAACAGAGCGCTAGACCTCCTTGAAGAGGTTTGTGCACAGGAGCATTCAGAATATCATAAAATTAAATTAACTTAAAACGGGGTATAGGTTTATTTAGAGTCAACTAACAAGGACTGTTGGTCAGGGAAAACATATTTAAACTTGACCGGGTAAATAGGGTTAATGCTGCAGTGGGCCTAAGCAAAGACTCACCAATAAGGTGACACTGCCGTCAAAATTGGTTGAATAGGCCGAAACTGACTTCACTTGAGTTATCAATTGAAGTTGAATCTGGCCTGAGCGCATTATTTCAAAAATGAAACAGGTTTCAAAAACCAGATCCTCAATAAACTGAATCAAACTGTCTGCATTCATTTGATATATCATCCATTTTAATGCCTGGCTTGTCATCAGGGGCTGGGCATTTGGTGCACCACTGGTCCCAACCTGGGAATATTTTGCCCGAACCCAGCGTTGGTCCAGGGTGTTTCTCAGGTCAGGAAGGGCCTGCAACTTCACCCTCTGGGCTCCTGGCGCCCAGCCTTGTCTTTGGGGTTGACCCCCACTATTATGTCATGTTCTCGTGACATATCCCTTGATGATGCATTCTCACAACTGGTAGTAGATGGTATAGGGTAGGTGTACTAGCTGATGTAACTATTGCTTAGTGCTAATTCCTGGCATTTGGGAGGTTTTCAATACTTCTTTATAAGATAGAGGGTACATCATTAGAACGAGATTGGGTGAAATGGATTCCAGGAATTGAGGCTCCCTCAATATTTGATTAATAATATTTCATGAAGCTTAGGAGGGATTTGAAAATTCGCAGTAAAACTTATATTAGGATTATAAAACTCCAAATTGGCACAGAATTCCAAAGTGGATAGTACTCTTGGGATTTTGGTTCTAGATTAACGGACCCAACATAAAATACTGCCTTGCTCATGGTCTTGAGCTTTTTCAGGAGAAAATTGAGAATCCATAATATTGACAGACGTGTTCATGGTGCATAACTCAGAGTAACCCCTGTAGTGAGAACCACTCTGGAAGTTTTGAATTACTCTTCCAATGGGTCATATTTTCTCTCAAAGTTACTTTGAGTGGATTCTCCAAAGAGTGATAAATCAAGTAAAAATACAGACTATAATTCGACTTAATCTTTATTATTGAAAGGATGGGGTTTTGTATAGATTTATATTTGGTTTATAATCTATCAGTGCTAATTAATCGCTGAGCAATTGAATCATCAATCAATTGATCAAGATGAAGTTGATTGTTCTTATTAACGTTGATAGATTGAGATAAATTAAGCTCTCCTTCCAATGAAGCGGGGGGAACAATGGAGTAGAATCTCCAGATTTAAGAAGATTTTGCGAAATCTCAACAACAGCTATTATATAAAGTTTCACATATGTCTTTAATATCACTGTCATGACCCCTGAAAGGTACGTAAAGTTCATATGCAAAGGCAATACTTTTAAAACAAGAGTCTAGGTTATCTCCACTACCTTTCTTTTGCCATTTAGTATTTAAAACAAATGTGGCATTTCCTGTCACTTTGAACTCTCGCAACTCACCATGGAGTCTTGATAAAAAATGAGGACATTGATTTTTTGAAAGATGAATGCTAAGATTATAAGCTTACCACTGAAACATCACCTCTTTGGGTCAGGCAATGAAGGGCAAAATGTTCCAATCGTTCCAAAGTCTGGTTCATTTTAAACGTCTAACCCTATTTACAGACATTTTCTAGCTGAGTCTCAATGTACTATTTTTTGTTTGATATGTGGCTCCAATCACCCGACCACAACACTGATGAATAAGCCCAATTACATTATGAAAGATCCTGGGACTCTTAGAAAACCAGACCCATTCCATATAAACCCTCACTGTCATACACTTGGTCCTTTTCTGATCATGGTCTAATATCATAATGAGTGAAATCTCCTCCACAAAACAGCATCTTCACCTCTGGGACTTTCTAGAGAACATTTAACATCTCTTGGAAACGGCTTTGAAACCACATGGGTCATAGGCTCAAATTCTCCTTGAACACCACTGGAATCAGAGACTCCTAATCCTAAAGTGGGTATGTGCGTGGGTTTATTACGCTTTTCTGAACAGAAGGGCGGCCCCTGGGCTTAGACCCGCCTCCATAAGATTATTCATAATGAACAAGTTATTGTTACCAGACACCAAATGAATATACATCCCAACAACCCAAGAGCTTCAATCTCATCCCCACTCCATTCAGATCAAACCTAAGAGGCCCTAAGATGATGTTTGTCATCCAGTACTATAATCAATTGTATCCAACACTCTGTGTTTAGTACTTTACTGCTCATTCTAAGATAGGGGACCAAATCATCCCAGACTTCCAACATAAGAGTTTTCCAAGCTGTGCTCAGCCCATTGGTTCTCATCCCCATTTCTTCAAATGTTGGGTATCACCCCATTTTGTCCTAGGTCTGCGCACTTTTTTAGGCTCAACCATGGAAGGGATACTCAGTCAAAGAATTATTGTTCTAATAGTCCTTACCTGGATGCAATTCTATCTTTAGATCCAAGATTATGTATTAAAATATGGACGTTCCAAGAAAATCAGGCTTTAAGTGTGTGTACTTTGGCATCCACAGAAGCAGCAACAGAAAACAAGATACCGTCTTATCAGTGATATGTGAGTGTTACTTATTGTAAAGATTTAATGTGATATTTAAGAAAAATTGTGGGGTTAGTAGTTCTAATTTATCTACTGTAAATAACCCACTTGGCATCCTTCAGAGTTACCAATTTGGTATTACACCCATAACAACTAGTAAAATCATCTGGACCTTCCATAAGTCCATTTTATTATTGCATAAGACGTGACCTTAGATAAGATAAAGTGAAATTAGAGATCTTTTGGGTTAAGTTTTCTAGGATAGTTATAAAATTTTTTTGACCGCTTTATTAATAAAATGTTGGGATTTAGACAAGGGACTTAATGCGGAAGGCTTATAATTTCCAAGTGCATAGGTGATCCAGTGCTATAATTGAGGGGTCTCACTAGATATTTTAATATTAAAAGAAATCTAAACCTGGGCTGACATTATATATGTTACAGATAAAACCAAAACAAAATATTTATACTTAATAAAATAAGATGAAACAAAACAAAATATAACATAACAACACTGAAACTAAATACTTAAATTAGGTAAGGTTTGAAGAACAAACCTACCATGGTGATTGGGGTGGAGGGTCATGAGTCTAAATTTGGGTTCAAATTATTTAGGTCTAACTATAGAAGAGGCTTATTAAAGCTATAAGCAAAGGCGTTGGGTGTCATCATGATGTGTGGTTTGATGTATCTAAGGAAGTTTTTGAGCTCAATAATCCATGTCCTTGATAGCTCATATATTATGAAACAATTTGTACATCTTAAATATAGGTGTCAGAAAGTAGAGAAAAACTGGCAACAATTTTTAGGTGATTTATGTATGTGGAGAGAATGTCACTGGTTCATAAACATAGTTTGTAACAGCAAAATTGGCATAAATCAATTTGGTGTTTTCATTATACGCTTCAACAGTAAAATAAGGGGCAATTCTGGTTTTTGTAGCCCATGCAAGTACTTAAAGACAGACCTCACTAATGTTTTGCAAAGTGGGAAACAATTGAGTGAGGCCACTGAAGCTATGGCAAACTAGTGTCATTTTTATAGGAGATTATGTTGAGCTTAGGGCCATGTTGTATGGTTGGGAGAGAGGTGTCAAAATCAGAATAAAATAATAGGCTCAGGTCATAATGGACATCTGAGACAAAGATTGCTTGATTAATTACCTCATCAAATAGGGTCAAGGATTTTGTTTCATTTGTACTAGGGAGTTAGCATAAGGTTATGGTGGTGATGGGTGAATAGGGAGTTTAGTTGTTATGAGCACTAATCTAAGCCTGAATCTAATTTGGATTTAATTCAAGTTAGTAGGTGTAGCTAGATGATTTGGTGGGGGCTTATCTTCCACGCTGGCACAGCAAGCAATTGGGAGGTGTGGAAGAGGCAACGCGCCCCAATCAGATGTCGCTGGCATGGGATCAGAAATATTTTCAGTTATGGTAATAATGGCGGCATAATGGAAAGCTTTTAAGTGTGTAACTCAACATAAGTGTTAGATATGTTGACTGTAGGTGACGCAAGCAGTAAAAGAAGTACTCTGGCGCCACACCAATGCATGCATGTGAGAAGATTTGTTGGGCAATTTAAGACTGTGTGGGTTGATATTGGCAGTTGTGCGAGGGACAGAAATTCACAATATACCAGAGGAAATGAGAAGATATGGTTGGCCTGAGCCCCATAGGCTAAATTCCTGCGTAAACTCCTAATATAAAATTTGCGGTAAGAGGTGAATAAAGAGTTTTGCAAGTAATCCCTCCATTGTGGCTTCATTGGGAGTGGTGAGTAGGATAATGGGGTATTAATTATTTTTATAAAAAAGGAGTCTTTGCGGCGCAGTGGTGTCCTACTTATTTAGAAGCGTTTATTATAAATACCCCCCAAAAAATTCAATAAAGGCAGCTGGAGCAAAGGAAACAATGACATGCTCAAGTATTTCGTAATACCATATAAAAATAAAGCCCATATACTATTCAAAGGCAAGTTTTTGATTGTAGACCAAGGGAGGGAGAGTGGAGGAAAGAAAATTGATTGGATGCACGAAAGGGGAAGAAATAAGTCCCTTGAAGGCGCAAAGTCAGC